>CAUZXS010005781.1:0-35000 GCA_963585895.1 Sepioteuthis lessoniana | reverse complement strand
ATTCATAGTTACTTTTTCTTCTGGTTTGGGCTTGATTGTTCCTGTGTGTGTGGGGGGGTATCTTCTTAGTCTTGAGCTTTTCTCTTTTCTTTTTTTGTGGTCATCATCATCATATCGTGCTGGCAGCACGGATATCCCTGACCCTCTCTCGCCACTCCTCCCTATCGTTCATCGCCCTAGGTAGGTCTTCAGGACAACAACCTGTATCCTCACATAGCTGCTGAATGTACGTTCGTGCTGGTCGTCCTGCTTTTGCGCGGCCGTGTGTGGGGATCCATAAGAGTACATCTCTTATGAGTTCATCTCTGCTTCTCCAGCAATGTCCTGCATGTCTGGTTCGCCTAACTTGAATAGATTTCGTGATAGGGGGCAGGTGTCCGTACAGTTGGTGTCTTGTGGGGTGTTGCTGCCAGGACTTGTTGAGGATTGCACGCAGCATTCTTGTGTAATTGCCATCTAGTTTCTTCTCCAGCCGTTTTGTTAGCGTCCATGTAGTGCATCCATATAGCAGTATCGATGTGACCGCTGCCTGGAAGAAACTGCGTTTCATTTTATCGGTTAGGTCTGATTTCCATATAGTCGATAGCCTATTGATAGCTGTCCATGCTTTCGTTAACCTCGTTTCGATGTCCTTTTCGGTTGATTCGACGCTGCTTCCTAGGTACGTGAATTTGTCTACTAGTTTAAGAGGGGTTCCTTCTAGAGTGGAGATGTCCCCTGTTTGGTTATAGCACATATATTCCGTTTTGTGTGCATTAACATGGAGGCCTATGCTTGCTGCTGCTCGTTCCAGGCTATGCAGAAGTGTTTCGGCTTGGTCAGGTGTATTTGCCAGTATCGCTATGTCATCGGCGTAGTCGGCGTCGGTAATTGTTGTTGCGGGATATCTTCTGCTTCTTTTCTTCGTCAGTTCGAAGCCATTCTCTTTGATTTTGTCAATCGATGTTCTAAGTACGTAGTCTAGACAAATGATAAAGAGATACGGAGCCAGCGTGTCCCCTTGTAGTACTCCTGCTACAATGTCGAAGTATTCTGTGTCTCCATCTGGTGATCGTACTTTTACTTTAGTGTTTCTATAGAGAATCGTTATTGCCGCTACGGTTTCTTTAGGTATGCCGTACGCTAGTAGGATTTGTTCCATCTTTCCTCTGTGAATGGAGTCGAAAGCCTTGGTAAAGTCGACAAATATTAATGTCGCTTGTAGGTTCTTTGCCCGTACACCCTCAAGGATTCTGCGGATGGTTAGTATTTGTGAGGTCGTAGATCTATTTCTTCGGAAGCCATTTTGGTTTTTTCTAAGTATGTTGTCGATTTTGGGTTCTATGCGGTTTCGTAGTAGGGCATTGTAGATTTTGGCAGCTATGGATGTAAGTGTTATGCCTCGGTAGTTTTTGGCTAATCCGAGGTCTCCCTTTTTAGGGAAGGGGAGTATGCATCCCTTCGTCCATCTATCTATCGGATTTTGATTGTATACTGCGTTGCAGTGTCGGAGCAGTATGTCGTCGAATTGTCTGGTCTTCCATACTTCCGGGGGAATTTCGTCCAGTCCTGCAGCTTTCCTATTTTTAATTTTTCTGAGAACCGAGTCGAGTTCTCCTTGTGTGAACGGTCCAAGTTTAATGTCTAATTGTTTGCTAATTATTCTGGTGATTGGTTCATGCGTTATTTTTGGTGGGTTTCCAAGTAAGTTTTCGAAGTGCTGTTTCCACAGTTTTATTCTTTCTTGTTGGTTTGCTGCTTTAAGTTTTGCTTTGGTTGTGTTCTTTCTTCTGCTCACTTCGTTTATTGTTTGCCAGGCAATTCTAGATTGTCTATCTTCTACCGAGTCTCTGATCTTATCTATCTGATTTTGAATGTATTCTGTCTGTTCCTTTATATATATGCCTGCTAATTGATATTGTGCCGTTTTTAGTTTTAAGGCATTTGTGTTTGTTGGGTTTTTTCGATAGTTTTTGGAGGCTGTTTTCACTAGTGCACGTTTTTCTCTCACCGCTAAGGTTTCCCATGGGACTCTATATTTAGTTTTAATTTTTGTTGGAATGCATTTTGCTGCTGCCTCAAGGTGTGCATTGACAAAATTTTCGTATTCGTCGTTTGGTGTACTTTTTTCCGTCTTTTCTTGTAGTGTTTCGAATCTGTTTCTCAATTCTAATACGTATTTATCTCTGACATCTTTGTTGTTTAATAGGGCCCAGTCATAGTGTTTGGTGGTCGCTGTTCGTTTGTCGTTTTTTCGTAGGCTTAACCGTATTTTCGCTGTGACTATTCGGTGATCGGTGGACACACCCTCAAAAGAGGAGTATGCCTCGCAATTCAATGCACTATTCTTCCATTTCTTGTTTATAAGGACGTAGTCTATCTGAGCTTTAGTATTGTTTGCGTACGTGTATGTCCATAGTTTGCCCTCTCTTTTTTGGTAGTTTGTATTGAGGCATGCTAATCTATTTTCTATCATGAAATCTGTTAGATGTTGTCCATTTCTATTTGACGTGTTGTGGAGGCTGTATTTGTTGTTTCCGTTTTTCCCGATTTGTGCATTCATGTCTCCGCCAATGACTAACATGTTGTGTTTCGGGATGCTACGCACTAATGAGGATAACTCATCGTAGAAGGTGACTATTTCATTTTCTTCACTAACATTGGTGGGGCTGTAGCATGAGATGATTGTTGCTCTGGGGTTTCCGTTAAATGTAGCTACCATCATTCTAGGTTGTATTTTCTCTATGCTATTAAGCGTTTTTAGTGCTCTAGGTCCTATAAGCAATCCTACCCCTCCCACTGCGGCGTTGACAGAGTTTTTCCATGCGGATACAGTGGCGAGCGACCATCCATTGCTAGTTTCGTGATATTTGATATCTTCTGTGTGTGTGTATCTGTGTTCTTGTATGCATATTATGTCTATTTTTTTTTTTTTTTTTTTTATTTATTTATTTATTTTTTTTTTTTTTTTTTTTTTTTTATTTATTTTTATTTTTTTTTTTTTTTTGTGGTAGTCTGGTTTAAAATTTACTGGTAATTACTTTTTACTAAAAAAAATTTTTTTTACTAAAATTTTTGTGTGTATATACATATATATGTATGTTTGTTTCTATTTGTGTGTGTGTATAATTCATTTTATTCAATGTGGGCTTAAATTTATCTATGAAGTTTTTTTCTCTTATTTGAAGTAATGTGTAATCGTTAGTTTGATATATGGACATAACTTTAAATTTACCTTGACGACATCTGTATAAGTTTTTGGGCAATTTTGACTCAATAAGGAGAAATTTTGCCATGAAAAATGAGGTTCTCCACAAACGCTCAGTGGTTCCATTTTGATGTGGGGAATAAGGAGTTGATTGCTCATGTTTGATTCTGTTAAATACAAGTAACTGTTGAAAAGGTTCATAAGTGAACTCATTTCTATCATGTCCATACACATTTTACATGGCCGTTAGGAGTGATGTCTGCTAGATATTTCATTGCAACGAGTAAAGTGTCAAACTTTTGTTTTAAAAAATATAAGATTAACAGGCCAGAATAGTCCAATAAAGTTAAGTACATATTTATAACTATCTTTTGCTAAGGGTTGAATAGGGCCTGCCAAATCACTGTGAACAAGTGTGAGAATTTTTGTTGCCTTTTGTTGATTCATTACAGTGGCCTAATATTTTATGCCAAGTATGTAAGTCATAAGTGGCATTTTTGGCAGAAATGATATTTTTCAGATTATACAAATGTTCTCTCTGTGTTATGTTGAAAATTGCTTCATTTGGGTAAATTAATTGAGAGTTGTCTCGCTCAAAACTTATATGTGCACTGATTTTTGTTGCTGCTTGTACTGAAAATATATTTTGTTTAAAAGTTGGGATGTATAAAGTATTTTTTAAGATACATGTACAAATGTGTCCATTGCTCTTGCGTAAATGTATACAGGCATTTCCTCTTTTCAGCAGTATATTATTCGCTTGGCTCCCATCGACTAATTCAACAAAATGGTTACCTGGTTCAAAGTTTTGATTTATCAGTTATTACATGTTCGGTAGCTCTGCAGTCAACCAATAAATTACTTTTGTCTGAAACAATATCATATCCTAAAGCAAAGAAACAGGTTTGGCCTTTTGAATAGGTTCTTATATTCTGACAAAAATCTTTTCACCTTTGATTTTGGCATTGAAATGTCTTGTGGACTTTTTTCTTACAAATATAACCAATAATATTTGTCTTCCTTGGGTGGTGGGGAAATATTCTAGTCTTTACTACTATGCTTAGGTTTCTGGTAATTGTTATGATTATAATTTGTTGATTTATAATCATAGCATGAATATGTACTTACCCCAAGTTTATTCCTTAGCTTAACTTTTTTAAATGTGGTTTTTGTTTGTAATATATTGTTGGATTCATCTGGGGTGGGGGGTAACACCTGCTCTGTTTCTTTATCACTTCTTAAATATACCTTAAATTCAGAAAAAAAGTCAAGGTTTTTTCTTCTATGTTATGACTGTTGTGAAAGGTTTAAAATTAGGAGGCAATCCTTTTAGAACCATGGCAATTGAAATCTGTCACTTATAACTTCCCCAGCTTCTTTCATATTCTCTGCCCATATTATATAGTCTGTAATAGACTCTGATTCAAATCTTCTCAAAGATGTTAGCTCTGTATAGAGGGAAATAACTTCTGGCTTTCCTTTTGATAAATAATGTTCCCCTAATATTTTTAAGGCCTTTCTTCCATCGTCTCTTGCATCTCTTATTACTAATGATAAACTTTTATCATTCAAATACTGAATGAATTTGGTGAAGATGGTAGCATTCTTTTCTACAAAGTTCATTTCATCATTTTGATCTGTTGGTGACAGTATAATTTGGTGTAAATGTTGAATTATAAGATATCCTAGGAACTTCCCTTCCCACAATTCATACTTGGATTCGTCGTCTAAAAAGTAACAGAACTGAGTTGGCTGAGCATCCGGCAGTTCCTGGCTAACAGGAACATCACTTTACTGGAACAACCTCTGTATTCACCTGTATTCCTTGCTCTGGGGATAAGGCTGACTACATTAATTTGCTGTTGGCTTTGCAGCCACCAGCTTTTTAGCTGGGGTGTCTGGCATTCGTGTTGGATGGGGCATTGTACATCTAAGGCAGACTTGAGACTGGAAAGCCACTGACTTTGGCTGGGCCACTTTTGTATAGCACTGGACCCTGTGGTCTAGTTTAAGCTATAATCTGGCATCTATGGCTGGACTCATGTTTGGGTCCATGTCCAGCTAGGCTCATCAGCTCACAGTGCAATGTGACCTGATGACCAGCATAGATCCTTCATATACAGAAATTAATACATTTCTACTTATATTTCATTCCATCAAGCTTATCATTTATAGAAAAGTACTTTCTTTTGAATTTTTTTTCAGGTTTTTGTTGCTTCAAGTGTCATTATTTTAAAAGTTTTTTAATTTTAGTTTTTGATATAATATACTGAAATGTTCATGTACTGTTGGAAAATGATCTTTACAATAAAAGATGCTAGAATGTGTCATTATGTGTGTGTGTGTGTGTGTATATATGTGTGTATACACACACACACACACACACTAAAGTTTCAAGATTAATCAATCTGTTTCATCTATTTAATGATTGATTTTCCCATATCTTCTCAGACATCTCATATATCCCTGGAAATCACTCAACCAGAAATAAAGAACTCTATTTTGTGTATGCAATTTTTTTCTTTTCAAGAAAGTCATTTCTGCTACACACACTGCTGGCCCCTTTTCAAGAGTGACAATGGTTGTAAGTCATGAAATAAGGATATTGCTTGGTTGCCTGGCGCTGTAGAATACACCGACTGCACCTCTGCAGAGGTGTGAGACCCCCCAATGAGTGTCCTGAATATGACACTAAACAATCTGATGGTGAATTTTTTGTAATGCTAGAGCTTTTGGGAATGCGGAGAACCCCTTCATTGCCATCGATCTCATATCCACTCTGGTTTGAAGTGGTAGCACCTGATAGGGTCCTATCTATGGGTCAAATATAAGGCCTACTTATGCTAAACTGAATTATTTGAAATAGAACTGTTTTGATATTTAAACTGCATACTTATGCTAAACTAATTGTTTAAAATGGAATTGTTTTTGTATCCTAAACTGAATTGTTTGAAATAGAACTATTTTGACATTTAACTGTGTGTAAACAAAATCTATATTTATACTAAACTGAATTGGTTGAATTAGAACTGTTTGACTAAACTGAATAGCTTGGAATAGTTCTATTTCAAAAATATTCCTATTTTGATATTTAAAATGCATACTCATGCTAAACTAAATAGCTTGAAATGGAACTGTTTTGACATGTAAACTGCGTACTTATGCTAAACTGAATTGTTTGAAATAGAACTGTTTTTGACATTGAAACTGTACTTACGCAAAAACTGAATTGTTTGAAATAGAACTGTTTAGACATTTGACTGAATATGGACAAAAACTATACTTATACTAAACTGTTTGATTAAACTGAATTGCTTGAAATAGAAATGTTTTTGACAATTAAACTGTGTACTCATGCTAAACTGAATTGTTTGAAATAGAACTGATTATTTGTATAAAAATGGATTTGGTATTAAATAACCTATAATGGGTGATATGCCATAAAACCCAAACAACCAAACCTAATAAGGATACTACTTCATCTAAAAAATATGAAGAAGGCTGGAGAGTTGAATTCAACAAAGATGAGAATATTAATCTAGGTAATTCATGGAATAAAGACAATAAACTTCAGACAGCACTAAGAAGGTTGGACAGTTGAATCCAACATAGATGAGGATCCTTGTCTGAATAAAATTCATGGAATACTTTATGTCTGAACTTCAGACAACACTAGGAAGGTTGGAGAGTTGAATACAACAAAGAAAAGAATATTAGTCTAAATGTATTTTGATTGTAGCAAGTTTCAATGATTTTAAATGTCTGATTGATATTTATTAAGTTGTATAAGCCTGAGGTCAGTGTTAGGGAAATGTGGGTTTGATGATTCTATTGCCAATCTTCTACAGATTTTGTCTGTTTTGAAGATCAGCATTCAAAATTTTGGCATTTTTACCTGGAGTTTGAACATAGCGCTGGCATCAGTAAAAAAAATATGCAGCTATCTGATCCACTAGGCAAGCCAAATTCCTAATTCATTAAATAATACTGCATTGATTTTTTAATCTAAATTTAAATCTGTAGAGATGCTAATAAGAGCCAATTTCTGTATCGTCTTCAAAATTCATATAACAGCTGAAAAAAGCAGGCTTCTCTTATTTATTAGGTAACCAAAAAAGTTTTAGCTATTTTTATTTTATTCTTATACTTAATTCATTGAATACTAATTTTTTTTATCTACATCTTTTGTTCCAATACTACCCATTTGCAGACATTGGGTGCTCCATTCATATGGCCTTGTGCCACATCTAAACAAAAAGCTGAGTAAATTACTACTATCCAGTTGCAGATATATGTATTTACCCAATAACTCCACCACAGGCAGAATTTGACACAAGATCAATTTCTAAGCAGTTTAATCTACAGTTTATCTTCTAGGTCCATTGTCTTAGCAAAGTTAAAGACCCAAACTTGTCCTATTTTACCCATTGCTGAAGAAAGAAGAAATGGATTCATTCCTTTCCCAACGGGTATTAATGTGGTTAAAAACGAGCTAGTGATATGAAAATAAAATGTCTGTACTGTCAAATACAACTAGCTCTCAAACTGTCCGCACATTGCAAAACTGCCCATTGGTAACCATGCAAATCAGCATGATGATGGCTAACTGTGCTAACTTTACCTAATGTCTCCTTTCCATACATTCAATTGAGAAAGAAAACATAAGTCCTACTAAGAAATGCTATCATCTTAGTGTACCTACTGCACCAAACATACTCAACGCAAAGCCTCTTGTCTCATGAACCTGGTTTTTTTTTGTGGGGGGGTTGCTATAGTTTGTGAGAGGAGAAATTCAAACAATCTTATTCATGATTTGAACTCTGGTTGTCAAATTCATTTCCTTCATAATAACTGTTAAACCTCTTGAACTTCCACTTACAAATGTATAATTTCATCATTTGTATTAAATATTAATCCTTAGACTGATGTATTTAAAATGGGTTGGATTTCCTTCAAGTACATATTTATCCAACTCATCTGGGCAGGATGTGACACAAGGTAAGTTTTTAGGCTGTGTAAAGCTGATTGAATTCAGTTTTCTTTCTTGTAGACTGGTTGCCTAACCAAGTCTAAAGAACCCATTCTGACTTTCTGTTAGCTTTCTCATAGCTTTGGGGAGAAGAGATGGATATTATTCTAAAGGCATTATCATCAAGTGAAACATAAATAACCATGTCCAGGATTTGAACTTGTATGGCTAATTCTATTTTTTTACGACAATGGTTAATACACTAAGTATACTTCCTTCAGATTTAATACAAGTTGATTACTTAGTTTAATATGGGGTCTCAAAGGAAGCATACCTTTGTTTACCAAGTATAGTTTAACTCCATCAGCATTTGGAGTGCCTCAAGCACTGGGCAATAAATTTGGCCCTTATCCAGTTAGATGAGTAGGTAGGTGCTACCTCTAGGGAAAGTCTCCTGATGCTCAGCTGACTTATTTTTCTACCCCTCAGCCATATTTTTTTTACAAACACTGACATACTTAAGCACTACATCATTTGTTCTGTCTCATTGGGTGCCCCTTTCATATGGCCTTGTATCACATCTAAGCAAAAAGCTTAGTAAATTACCACCACATCATTTGTTCTGGTTGGGCTATCAAAATATTTTTTTTACTAACAGCTACTTTTTCATGTATGAATATCTTTTTTTTCATTTGTTGTATTATAAGAAATATGTAAAAGGACTTTACAATTTTTTTATTTTTTTTTTTATTTTTTTTTTAAAGGTATTTCTTTTCTCAGAGAAATGTTTACAGGTACAAAGATATCAATATGGGAGAAAACCTTCAGATTTATACTGCTCTCTATCTGTGTGTGTGTGTGTATATATATATATATATATATATATATATATATATATATATATATACACACAAACATTTATAAACACAAACATCTGTAGTGCTTCTACAGCTTCAAGTATGAAAACATAAACATGCAATGAATCATTGTTTTTTCTTTTTTTTCTTTGTCGCCCCCAGGATATCTTTTTATTTCAAAGAACATTCTCATTTTTATAATGGGAATTCATGTCCTGTTTTCTAGGGAACTCGTTCTCCTACAACTGTTTGTCTCCCACACATTTTCTCACACAGTGTTTGATCTCTTAACTACATGCAAATTGTGGGGACAGCATTACTCTTGGAAAAAAACAATTGACCCAATACTCAATATCTAGCACCTATAAATTTTCAATAGTAACGTGATAACTTCAATTATTTTATTTTAATAAAAGTCAAAAGAAAATAAAAAATAATTTTTATTTCACTCTGTGCATACATTCATGTCTGTATGGATATGTAGTAGTCCAAAAATAAGTACACCTCTTTTTATTTATATATATATATATATATATATATATATATATAATCCTAATGTGACTGAATTTTGGTTGTTTCTTGAAATTAAAAAAAATATATATATGTATTTTGATTATTGGTTACAGTTTCAATGCTGTAGTATTTGTAAGGAATAACTAATAATATCTGTTTAGGTTGAATATATTTACCCAACCCTCTGCCATGATCAGGATGTGACACAAGGTCAATTTTTTTAAGCAAAGTAAAGCTTGTTTGAAATCGGTTTTCTTTTTCCTAGACTGCTTGTCATACCAAGGTTAAAGAACACAGTCTGTCTTACTATTTACTCATATCTGTAGGGAGAAGAGATTTATACCTTTCCCAAGGGCATTAGCATGAAGTGAAATGTTAACACTCTTGTCAAGGGTTTGAACTCAGGTTTTTATAGCCCAGTCAGCTGAAGCTATAAAATATGCTGACTGCATTTTTGCAGAGAGGCAGGATACCCCACCCTAACAAGTGTATTGGATGTAACACTTAACAATCAAATGGTGAGGCTCCAATCTTGGAGTTTGTTGAATGTGGAGTACCTTTTCATTGTCATTATTGTCAAGTCCACTCTGACCCAGAGTGATTGTACCTGTTAGGGTACAATCTATGGGTCAAATAGAACTGTTCAATCTTTTACAAGGGATTATTATTAATATTAAATAAAATTATTAATCTTAAATAGCAATACTTGAAACCATTTGACTGTGTGCAAACAAATGAGCTCTAACTGACTGAAAAATGTTACCTACAAACTATTTGCTTGCAAATCATATATGATTTGGCAATTAAATAACTCATAAGGGTTGATATGCTGTAAAACACAACCAAACCAAAACAGTTGCCAATTTCTTTCCCAAAGATGATAACCATTACACTGAGAACATCTCTGCAGGATAATTTACCAGTTGTGTATGGATGTTTGATTTAAATCATTTTTAACAATAAAAGAAATGAACAAATATTTACGAAAACAGATGAAAATAATTGTCTATAGGCCCTTGATAAATTATTGTGCTTTTCTTCCTTGGTAAAGAGCTCAATGTAAATAAATTCAGAGCAAATAATGTTATTTCAAGAAAAAAACAATATTCCATCACATTAGGATAATTTTCCTATTGGATCTGTTTTAGTCCTGTTGAAAATTACTTTAAAGTCTTTGATTCATATCAATGCTCTTAACAGGATGGAAATAAATTTATTATCCTAATGTGATGGAATATTGTTTTTTTCTTGAAATTATATATATATATAGTTGCCTACAGAAAGACAGTTTTGTTGTACCACAACTCATCAGTGTAATTAGACACACAAGATGCTTCAAGCTGGGATTGAAACCTGGCTGACTTTACACTAGCGGGATATCTTACTGCACAGCCATCTGCAATCTCAGTGTAAGCGAATGGATTTTAACGTATATGTATCATTTTCCTTTTGTTTACATATGCACTTAATGGCTAGCGAGTGCTTAATTCATTAGAAGAGCTTTGCATTCTACAAGTGGCAACCAATAATTCCTTCATGGAGGAGGAGCATTTGTGAGGGGGAGCACATATATTGTCATCCATGGACAGACTGTTTTGTTGTATCACAACTCATCAGTGTAGCTGGACATGTGAGATGCTTCAAGCTGGGATCGAAACCTGGCTGACTTTATGTCAGTTGGATATCTTACCACACAACCATCTGCAATCTCATATATAGTAAGACCTAGTTATCCACTGTAGATACCTTAGAAGACTTTCCTCCCACAAATGGTGAAATCTAAGGATGTCATATTTAATAGGTATATTTCCCCATCAAAAAAAAGTATTGATTTTAATAAAATAACTGTTGATTTAAAGTTGATCATTTTATAGAAATTCAAATATATCTGTGAATTTTTCAGTGGTACTACTTTATAAACCAAACAGAAAAATATTTGGTGAATATATTTTCTGATGATTAAAGATTACTTTTAAATAAAGAAGAAACAAACATTTTGAAAATAGTATACATTCTGATCACTTGAAACATGCATGAAATCAGCTGAAATGATAGGGAGATGAAATCTTTGTACTTACCAGTATATGTGTTTACCACTGGTTGTGGTTACCTATGTAAGAGACCTTGATATTTATACTTAATTTGCTAGTATCATTCAAATGGTTATGTTAAAAAAAAAAGAGAGACAATTTGAGTATATTTTATATGACAGCAATATATTTAATGTACACATGACAAATAAATAAAAGGTTTAGAAAGGTCATACAAGGTTCAGAAAGGTTTCATTATAAGAAGTGAATGTCTTTGTGAGACTAGAAAAATAGAACAAATTATTACTTTCATGAGGCGCTCATGTTAAAATGGTTATCACGGGAAATGAATACGGCAAATTAAGTTCAATTCCTGGATGAGGCAGTTTATATTTCACATGACACTAATACCCTTGGAAAAGGTATGAATCCAACTATTCTCTCTCCAGCTACAAGTATATAGTAGAGCAGACTGAGCTCTTTAACCTTGATATGGCAACCAATCTAGGAGAAGGAAAATTCCAACTGAAAGGGATCTCTTCTCATTAGTCAGATTACCTTAAGAGCTCCTCTTTCATTACTCTCCCTCCTCCTATTGATATAGTATTTTTTGATCATGCCCACTGAGCTTTTCTTGAGATTACTACAAAAATTACATATTTTTTGGTGTAATTTAAACTGCATTATATGTTAGTTTCTGTTAGTAAGAGAAGAACTGGTTCCTTTTGAAGGGTGGTGGCCCTCACAGGCAGGCTGTTAATTTTGTCAAAAGTTGTAGTTCTAATTGCTATATGGTGCTAATGTAAAAGAAAAATTGCCACTCTGAATGTCTTAATTACCTTTGCCTTTGATCTCATACAGGTTTGTATTCTGGTGTTTTGTATATAGGGAAGATTCATAAAGAATGAATGCTGCAAACTAGAGACAGCAAAATGAGTTCTTACTGGAAACTCTTGAACAAGTATAACTAAAGAATGCAGCTTATCTGAATGTCTTCCATAAAAATTACAATGGAAAAGGGACAAACTGACTACATTCTAATGATGGGTAAAGTAACTGAATTGATGAGAAGTAATCTTCTCTCAGAAGGTTACATAACCAGTTCTGCACTAACCAAATTAGACAGAATCAGCTCAATTTTTATTTTTAAGTTTATTTCTGATTAATTAATGATTAAAATCACATTAATTCACTTTTAAAAACCTTAATATTGATGAAGAGAAAAGGCTAAAAATTTTTTACCTTACTTATTTGGAAATTTTTTATATTGATAACACAATGTTTCCTTGATGTCGATCCAAACATCTCTGGCAAAAATTATGTTTTATTTTATAGATTTGTTAAGAGTGCATGTACTCTGCTATTCACTGTTTGCACAGCAGTTCCAACCTGTCTGGAAATTATCCAGTTATTTTGGATCTCTCAAGAACTAGTTGTGCAGTCTTAATGTAATTTGGTGAAGATGACCAGACTGTATTTGCATGAACACCCTCTTATGGAATTACTTAGTAGTGAGATGCCATTTAATGAGCTTGTGGTCTGCTGTGTGACTGTTAAAAACCTGTTGATTGGAGCTGTAGAATATGCTGACAGCACCTCTGCAGAAGGGTAAGATCCCCACCTCCAAACAAGTGTTCTGGATATGACACTAAACCATCTGATGGTGAGACTTCAGTCCAGGAGCTTTGAGGAATATGGAGTACCTCTCTATTGGGGGTGTCCTCGTGGTGTAATGGTTAAAGCGATGAAATGCGGAATCGTAGTACGCGAGTTCGTACTCCAGTCGCGCTATTACGTTCACTTTCGGGCAAATACCCTTGGGAAAGGTATGAACCCCCTTATTCTCCCTCCAGCTATGGGTAAATAGTAGGACGGACTAGGTTCTTTAGCCTTGGTGAGGCAACTAGTCTAGAAGAAGGAAAACTCTGAATTCAAAACCTGTTAAACTCCGCTTAAAAATTGACCTTGTGTCATATCCTGCCCGAGCGGAGGGGTTGGTAAATAGTACCTCTCTATTGCCATTACTCTCAAGTTCACTCTGACCTGAAATGATTGTACTTGTTAGGATCTCATCTATGGTTCAAAAAGAACTATCTTATCATTTAATATACTTTAAACCATTAACTGTGTGCAAACAAATGTTTAATATTAAATTGAATTATTAGAATGCAATGCTTGAAGTTATTTAACTGTGTTAGCAAATAATTAATATAAAATAGTTATGATTAATATTAAATAGAGTTATAAGAGTTAAATAGCAATACTTGAAACCATTTAACTGTGAGCAAACAAATGATTAATTTTAAATCAGATTGGAATACTTGATAAATAGAACTACTAATGGTAATTAGCAATACTTGAAAATATTTATGTGCAAACAAATGAACTCTAACTTGTTTAAAAATAAAATCATCTACTAACTTTGCCCAGTCGGCTGGGGCTGTAGAATACACCGACTGTATCTCTGCAGAGGAGTAAGACCCCCCCCACTCCCAACAAGTGTCCTGGATATGATACTAAACAATCTCATGGTGAGGTTCCAGTAGTGCTGGAGCTTTGGGAAATGCAGAGTATCCTTTCATTGCCATTGTGCCCAGGTTCACTCTTGCCCAGAGTGGTAGCACCTGATAGGGTCAAATATAAATAAATTGCTATCTTATGCTAAACTGAATTACTTGAAAGAAAACTGTTTTGACATGTAAACTGCATACTCATGTCATTAGCCAAGCTTAGAATACATCAACTGCATCCCCTAGAAGGGCACTCCTTGGAATGACTCTAAAATGCATCTGATGATGAGGCTCCATTTCTAGAGCTCTGGGGAATGTGGAGTACTCCTTTATTGTAATTACTCCCAGATCCACCCTGACCCAGGGTAGTAGTACCTGTTAAGCACCCATTTATAGGTCAAATAGATCTATTTAAAAATTATTTATATAGGATAGAAATACTTGATATAAAAATTAATTATTTGTATTAATAGTTACTTGAAGCTATAATTGTTTACTAAGGATTATTATTAGTTACTGGAAGTCTGTATAGCTTGCAAATTATTGTTGCTAGATGAGAATACTTGAGACCATATAATTGTGTGCAAGTAAATGATAATTATTAGGTAGGAATAGATACTTAAAACCATATAATTGTATATAAATTATCAGTTTAGATCTGTTTAAAAATCATTTGTATTCAATAGGAATCAAATTTCAGCATTAAATAACTCATAAAGAGTTGATATGCCATTAAACATGAACTTCAACAGCTTTTTTTTTTAAATCTAGGCAATGTTTATATATTATAAAATCAAATAACTGAGAGAGCAAGACTCTTCTTCTTCTTCTTCTTCTGAGAAAGAGAGAGAGAGAGACTGAGAGAGAGACTGGGGTGTGGGGATAGAATGACAAGAAAAACCAAAACGATATGAAGTGTACAATTGTTGCCAAATTTGTTAATGACCAGACACCATAGATTTGTTCCTACCAGGGTTTTTTTTTTCTCCATTCCCCTATCTCAAACACTGCTACGATGACTAATATGGGCATTAGTTTAAATTAAAGAAGCAATGTTTTTGTTCATGCTGGAAAGAATGCAAGAAAACAAATGGAAATAAGCAGAACTCTGAATACCATCATCTCGCTATTAACTAAAAGACAGGAACATAATTCCCAATGGTGGTTATTAAAAGTTGTAGAAACTTCACCTCTGAAAACACATGACTATTTTTCACTGCTGAGAAATGTTATGATATTGACTGTTAAACCATCTCAGAGGATTGTACTTAAAAGATTTGTAATTTTATGAGAAGGCTTTTGGGTGTACCATAAATTGGAAAGTCTAAAGAATGGGTTTTGTGTTTTTATTAAGAGGTTGGTACCTCGATACCTTATCTCTCTGTCTTTATAGTCAAGTCTGCAGCTTAATTTTGATCTGAAATTTTCACTGTATTTTCCTTGAGTTATATGATCAACACTTATCACTAAAATGGTCCTTTGTTGTGGAAAGAGAGTATGGTGAAAAGTAAATGTTTTAGAATTAGATTATATACTGATGTGTTGGTATATATTTGCCCAATACTTTTCCCATGGACAGGATGTGATACAAGGTCAAATTTTAAGTAGAGTAAAGCTGGTTTGAATTGAAAGTTTTCTTTCTTCTAGATTGGTTGCCTAACCAAGTTTAAGGAGATTAGTACCAAGTGAAATGCAAACAACCTTGTCCAGGATTTGAACTCGGGTTACTGATTTCATTTCTTACAACTTTGAATTCAAATCAGTTGTACTCCACTTAAAAATTGACCTGCCTGTGGCAAAGAGGTTGGTAAATACATATAATGAAAATGTTTGTTATATATAGATTTATGAAAACTACTACAATATATTATCAAATATAAAGTATATAAATAAATAAAAAAATTTGACCAAACATTCCCTCTTAGCTACTATTATTTTTTTGTTTTTACTGCAAATACTGTTGCCATGACTAATATAGAAATTGACTCAAATTAAAGAGCCAATGTTTTTCTCTGCTGGAAAGAATGCAAGAAAAAGGAATAAAATCGAAATAACCACAGAATTTTTAGTAATCTATCAAATAGTCTGCGATTTTTATTTTCTACATATTACAGTAAAAATGATAGGCTTTTTTTTTATTTTTTAAACTAAGTAATCTTGATTGAATGTATAACATCATTAAATTTGTTTGGTATATTTTTCATTAATAAGAATCAGCAACATGGTTAGATGCTCCTGTACAAAAATATTATGCTGCTAAATAGAGATGAACTGAAACCAGTAAGAAAGTTAATGTTTTATGGGCACAGAAAAACTTTATTATTACTTAGAATATTCAGACTATTGACCTTTTATTTTTATTGTTATAATCACAATGTTTTGGCTGATATATCCTTTGGCCTTCTTCAGGTGTTTCATGTCAAACTTTGGAGTCCACAGAGAATCTTGAACTAAACCTTTTATCTGAACCACAGGGGGTAGACTGTTCCAATTCTGTTAACCATGACCAGGTACAAGTGTTAAGTTATAGTAAGTATTTCTTGTTAGTCTTACCTGTTGTTGGGATTGAACCTGCAACTTCCTGATGGTTTCACTCAGAAGCACCTTCCTACCGAATGCCTTATCCACTGCACCATATGTTCTTGATGAGGAACACCAAAAAGCAGTATGTCGAGGAGAAATTGAAAAATTGGATATGGAAGGAAAAGGGAAACTATCTTCCCTTGTGAGATTAAGCTAAAATAATTGACAGGGAAGAAGACTGAAAAATAAGACATCTCAAAGAAGCAGCACACATGTTGGACAACACTGACCTGTTGAGTTGACCAAATATAGAGATGAATACAATTTGGGAACCATTAATCAAAAAGGCTTGATTTAAAAATAAAAAAATTGCAATGTGTATATTTCTTGCTGTTAGGACACAGTATTCTTTCTTCTTAATACCACTGATATATACATAATATATATAAAAGGTTAAATGTTCTTGTATGTGCAAATGCATTTATTTGGTCTTTCCTTCCATTATGTTGTGTTAGTATATTAGGGATATACTAATGTTATTAGTTGTCTGAATTTCTGAGACGAAGCTTCATGATTTTTATTATTCAGGGCTTTTGGACTATTGTCTTCATCTTTATTGTTATATTCACAACATTTCGGTTTGTTAAAAAAAATCATATATAATAGTAATTCACAGTGACGTAAGAACATTAAGTTTATAAGTCCCAAAAATTCACTCTGAACTGTCCAGCAGGACATTGTAGTGTAATGGTTATAGGTGTTGGTTCCCTAAGCTTCTAAGTGACAATTATCTGGAGGTTGCACATTCAATCCTGACTGCAGGTGAGTAACAATACAGGAATACTTTATACTTGTACTCGGTTATGGATTATGGAATCAGAGCAAGCGACCCCTGTGAATAAAGGACATGTTCAAAGTTGTCCAGGATTTAAACTTGGCTGCTGATTCCTCTTCCTATCACAATAACTGTTACACTAACCCTGCCTTTCTTAGTAGAACAGATGGATTAACATTTGGGAAATTATAAAATAAATATATAAATCTCAGATTTTATACTCTGACTTGGAGTTGTAGTACTTATTAGGTTCCCATCTATGATTCAAATAGATGTTTTAAAGAAAAATCTCTAAACAACTATGCAAAAAATATAAATGTACAATGAATGCAATTCCCAGACCTTTATTTGCAACCATTTAACTGTGTACAAACAAAGAAGGTCTAACAACTTGTTTATAAAGTTACTTACTATTTGTTTACAAATTACACACACACACACACACACACACACACATACATATATATATATATATATATATATATATATATATATATGTGTGTGTGTGTGTGTGTGAACAGGGTTTGGCATTAAATAACCCATAAGGGTTGATATTCTGTAAAACACCAATAACCAATTTATGCATAAAATAGCCCTAGTCGGATTGAAATGACATTAAAATCAATTTGATCTTTTTGAAAGTTGAAAGACATTCTAGTTTCCTTCAGAATTCATTTTGTAGTTTTTTTTATGAAAGCTAAATGTTTTGGGGGTATTTTTTTATGTAATTGCAACTAAAATTTTCATGCAATGTGACATCAGCCAAATATTGATAACTCTAGATTTGTTGTCTATGAGGATAAATATAAATTAAGAAATAAACATAATTATTTGGAATTCCATCATTCATTAATTACCAGTTGACAAGTTTGGCCTTATTTCACTTAGATAATTAACTCACTAATGATAATCTTTCCTCTTTATGACTTTCTTATGAATCAATTGAGATTGTCCAATGGTCTATTTTGGCTCTCATTTAGAGAGCACAATAGTTTCGACAATGAACTGACTGCTATAAAACCTATCATTAGAGCCTCTGTAAAAAAATGTCCCTTGAAATACTTCATGATGCATTAAAAATGAGGTATAACAGAAGAGTTTAAAAAAACAACAACAAATAATTAAGAAAACCAAACAAAAAACTAGATGGCCTGTGAACCCCAAGAACTTCCTGTTGTAATAGCAGAAATCTATGATGATACTAATACTTCTATTTAAGGAGTAAAGGATTATAATTAGCATTTCATAGTTAACAATGGACTATGATGATATTGATGTTTTGATTTAGGAGGGAGTGAAGGATTATAATTAGCATTTTATAGATAACAGTAGTCCATGATGATTTTGATGAATCTATTTAGGAAGGAGTGAAGGATTCTCATTAATATTTTATGGTTATCTCTGATATTGAGACCCTGGTGCCAAAGCAAGTCTATTTGTGACTCTGTTTCCTCTAGATTATGTAAATCTGGACTTTTGACTTGTTCTGTCTAATCAATTGATACTCACTTGGTGCCTCATATTTTTGGCCTTGTACCAAATTAAGCTCAGCTTTGTAAATATTTATTCTGTATTCAATGAATTATTCAGATTAGGATCATCACCTTCTCCCTTTTTGATCAATAGATTTCTCTCAGTTGATTCTCTGGTTTTCAGGTGTTTAATATTTAGAATTTCTTTTTTAGTCCTCCTATCTCCTCTTTCTCAGTGGTCAAGCTATAAAGATTTTTCTGGACTTCTGTGGGTGTGGTGTACAGAGTGTAGCAACAAGTTCACAGTTTTTTAACTGGGAGTATGATTAGAATATTCATGAGGTAATCACTCAAAATAGTCACCCATGCAGGGGAGAGGGCATTAAGATAGTTAAGGCCCAAAAGAGAAGAAACATAGGTGAAACAGTAGCTGGCCATCTGGACACAAACTGGGTGGGATTGTGTTTTTTTTTCTTTTTGTTTTATAAATCCTGGCAAAGTCACCTGAGTTGGAGGGTGTTTGTATTCACCCAAGCCCTCTGCCACAGGTAGGATGTGACCCAAGGTTAGTTTTCCATCTAGACTGGTTGCCTTACCAAGGCTTAAGAACCCAGTCTGCCCTTCTATTTACCCATTGCTGGAAGGAGAACAGATGGAATCATGCCTTTTATTAAGGGAATTAACACAGTGCAGTCAGCCTCATCCAGTATTTGAACTTGGGTTTCCAATTCTATTTCCTATAATAATTATTATGCTAAGCATAAGTGTCTGATGTTTAAAGATTCTAAATAATCCAAGGAGTTAGAAACATCAGTGAAGATTTGTCAAACAGTATTAGTTGATATATGCTCTATTGATAAGGTGTTTTTCTTTTATTACTAGGATGAGTCAAACGTTTTGCAATGTTCTGGTAATATGAGGCATAATTCAGTAACTCCAGATGTTTTTACTGAGGTTGTAAAGGTGACTAACCACACTAGACTGAGAGATGCCGAGTTTGCTTAATTTTCTTTGAGTGCTACTCATCAGATTTGACTCTATGACTTGGTTGGTTGGTTTGTTAGTTGTTTGGGTTTTTTTGCATATCAACCTTTGTAGGTTATTTAATGCCAGATCCATTTTTATGCAAATAGTTCTATTTCAAACAATTCAGTTTAACATGAGTACACAATTTAATTGTAAAAAACATTTCTATTTCATGCTATTCAGTTTAGTCAAACAGTTCTAATTCAGCTAAGTATAAGTACAGATTTTGTTTGAACACAGTTAAATGTCAAAACAGTTCTATATTAAACAGTTCAGTTTAGTGTAAGTAGAGTTTCAATGTCAAAAACAGTTCCATTTCAAACAATTCAGTTTAGCATAAGCACGCAGTTTTAAATGTAAGTACAGTTTAGTTGTCAAAAAAACATTTCTATTTCAAGCTATTCAACTTAGCAGAAGTATGGCTTAGTTCTATTTAACCCATAGATAGGTCTCTATCAGGTGCTACCATTCCAGGTCAGAGTGGATCTGGGAGCAATGGCAATGAAGGGGTTCTCCACATTCTCCAAAGCCCCAGCATCACTAGAACCTCACCATGAGATTGTTTAGTGTCATATCCAGGACACTTGTTGGGGAGGGGTCTTACCCTATCTGCAGAGGTGCAGTCAGTATATTCTACAGCCCCAGCCAACTGGACAATCTATGACTTGGAGCACAACCTCAGAATCCATGCTTTTAAGTCTACCTGACTTTGTCTGATTGTCTTGTAACTTGAACAAAATTTCTTTAACTATTTGGTTACTGTGATAAACGCGACCATCACCTTTTGTACAATAAATAATTTTGGTTGTGTCTGCAGCATTATGGCCCAGTTTGAACTCATAAAAGCATGTTCTCAAATTAGACCACATTGCACATTCATCTGTGTGGCTTTCAAATCACAGCTGGAACAGTAGAATACACCAACTGCATCTCTGCAGAGTGATAAGCCCCCCCCCCCCACAGTGTCCTGGATATAACTTGAAACAATCTGATGTTGAGGCTACAATAATGCTTGAGCTTTGGGGAATGTGGGGTACTCCTTCATTGCCATCATGCCCAGGTCCACTCTGGCCTGGAGTGGTAGCACCTGATAGGGTCCTATCTATGGGTCAAAAAGAACTATTTGAAATTTGAATTGAGTGAAAACAAATGACTTATGCTAAATTAAATTGTTTGAATTAGAATTGTTTGATCATTTAACTGTGTGTAAACAAATGACTGATGTTTAATTGAATTGTTAGTGATACATAGCAATACTTGGAACCATTTAACTTTGTTGGCTTATGCTAAATTGAATTGTTTGAAATAGAATTGTTTGATCATTTAACTGTGTGTAAACAAATGACTGATGTTTAATTGAATTGTTAGTGATACATAGCAATACTTGGAACCATTTAACGTTGACTTGTGCTAAATTCTTTAAAATAGAATTGTTTGATCATTTAACTGTGTTTATTAAAAAATGTATTTACAAATCATATATTTAATATATATGTAAAAACAGGATTTGGCATTAAATAACCAAAAATGGTTGATGTACCCTAAAACCAAACCAAACCAAACACATGACGTGAAGCAATGTAGAAACAATACTTCTTACCCCAACGGTTACCATTTCACAGCTTGAATTACTTCAGTCAAATGATATATGTACCGTTGACTAGCACGTACCAAAATATTGCAAATCTTTTGACTCAACTTAGTATATGAACACAACTTCTCAATTGATACATTGTTTTTCTATTATTATTTTTTTACAAATTGCTTATGCTTGCTTTCCTATTTTCCACAAGGCCTGTATCTCTTGTTTCATCAGAAGAATATCCCACATCAAAAATAATCTTTTCAGTAAACATGTAAAAACAGTTCCCTCATAAATATTTATATATCTATTTTTCTTTCTTTTTTGTTTTATATCTTAATTTAAATCTGTGGAGATCTTGATTAAAAATGATATTCCTTGATGAATTTAGAAAAGAAATAAATTATCATGTCCTCAGTTAATCTTCAAAACAAAAGGTATATATTAATATTGATACAATTTGATTTTATCTGTGAATTAGTCTTCTTTTTTTTTCTTTTTTTTTTTTTACTTCTACCTTGTCGGTTGGGCTTAGAATACACCAACTGTATACCTAGCAGAAGGGTAAAACCTCCCACAAAAAGGGTGTCCTGAGTATGACACTAAATTGCATCTAATGGTGAGGCTCTATTACTAAAGATCTGGGAAGCTTGGCATACCCTTTCATTACCATTATTTCTAGGTCACTCTGACATAGAGTAGTAGTACCTGTTAGGATGCCATCTATGGGTCAGATAGATCTGTTAAAAAATTATTTGTATTTTTCTTGAGAAACAACTACACAAAAACATAAATATAAACATGATTCCCTAACCTCTTAGCATAAAATAACTCAGATGGGTTGACATGTCATTAAAATCAATCATCTTGTTTGCATAATTCAGAATTGTTAAGGGAAAATGTCAACCAAGAGAAAAGTTGAAATTTCATTCTTTTTTTTAAATAGCAGTTACATTAGAAGCAAACGTTTTATAGGCATTCCTTTATTTATAATGGGGTTATATTTCAGTGATTATAAAGCCAAAAAAAATAAAATAAAATAGAGTAAAAAAAAAAACTACATAAGTTAAAAAATTAACCCAGTAGGGTTGTGGGGGAAACCTTTTCATATTTAAAGCCTACATTAAAAATTATTGTCTCCTAAGGTTGAACTTAATATATTTTTAGTATATTTGAAATAGAATTTAAAGTTTGAACTTTTAGTCAATAACTTTGTTTTGAGTTAATAATACAAGTCTCATTCAATAAGGTGAATTAAAAATTCTTTTTCCATAAACGTAAACCCTGCATTATCAGAATTGGTTTATTGTATTTTAATTATTTTAATCTTGCAGAAATATTTGTTTTGAGGCTATTCAATATAGAGGCAAATCCGAGTGCTCCAAGTTTGAATAGAGTTCTGTCATCATCTTTGGTAGCTAAAATGTGAAATTTACAGAAAAATGTATGATGTACAGAGAAGCATATTGTAATCAATGCAATGTTTACAAATGAGCTAAACGAGATAATTCATAAAGTGGAAGCAGACTGATTTTTCAATAAAGAATGGCCCAGTGAGCTGGGGCTGCAGAATACACTGACTGCATCTCTGCTGAAAGGTGAGACTCCCCCCAATGAGTGTCCTAGATATGACACTAAACAATCTGATGGTGAGGCTTAATTAATGCTGGAGTTTTGTGGAATGCAGAGTACCCCTTCATTGCCATTGCTCTCTGATCCATTCTGATCCGAAGTGGTAGCACCTGATAGGGTCTTATGTATGAGTCAAATAAAACCTGACTGCGTAATTATGCTAAACTGAATTGTTTCAAATAGAACTGTTTTTGACATTTAACTGTGTATAAACAAAAAACTATACATATACTAAACTGAATTGTTTGAAATTTTTATCACAATGACTTAATTCGGCATTAAATGACCTAAAAAGAATTGATACATCTTACAACAAAACAACCAATCAACCAACCATCTAGTAAAGAAAAAGCTCCAAGTGTAGCAGTCAGTAAAGAAGGTGATACTGGGACATGAAAGGACCCATCAGTATTGATTTCCTTAAAAAAGATGTGACTGTAAACAGTGCTTCCTATTACCAACTTTTTAGGCAATATTCACCTTATTTATTAAATGACCCTCATATATACTACTTAAAACAAATGAAAAAAATTAAGTAACCTTTTAATGACATTTTCTTAAATTGCTTTTTGCAAGAAAGCAATGAGATATCAGATTTTAAAGTGGAGGTGTACATGGAAGTCCACACTTGATAGTTTAGAAGATTGCAGGTTCTCTATCCGTGCCTTAATGTATCTATTTACCCATTCCCTCTGCCATGAGCAGGATGTGACACAAGGTCAATCTTTAAGTGGAGTAAAGTTAGTATGAATTCAGAGTTTTCCTTCTCCTTGACTGCTTGCCATTCCTGGCTTAAGAAGCTCTGTCTGTCCTACTATTTTACTCATTGCTGGAGTGCAGAACTGATAGATTTGTGCCTTTCCCAAAGTTATTAGCATGAAGTGAAATACAAACAACATCATCCAGGATTTGAACGCTTGCCACTAATTTCATTTTCTACAATCACTGTTACATTAAGTATGCCTACTCTAATGTAAATTAGGTTAGATTAATCCCTTAGCAATCTTATAAAATCCCTTGTTATGTTTTTTGTCTTTTTATAATAAAAATAATGGGCTTTGGAAATACAATAAAATCACTGAAAAATAGAATACAATATAAGCACAATTTGATTATATCGATAGGTGAATGTCTTGAGTAATAAAGTTGTTAAAAAAAACAGTATTTCATCAGTATTCAATGAATTATTCAGAAAAAGCTCATAAAATTTCTCCTTTTGGATCAATTGATTTCTATTGGTTGGATTGCATTCCTTCATTTTTTGATCAATGGATATCACTTAGATGGATGACCTCCCTCCTTTTTATCAATGGATTTCACTTGGTTGGATCACCTTTTTCATTAATGGATTTCACTTTGATCACCACTCCCCACCAGAGTGGTAGCATCTTACTGGGTCTTTTATATGGGTCAAATAGAACTGTTTGACATTAAAACTGTGTGCAAATAAATAATTTATGCTGAATTGAATTGTAAGAAATAGAACTGTTTGATCATTTTAATTGTGTGTAATGACTGATGTTTAATTGAATTGTTTGTGATATATAGCAATACTTGAAACTTTTTAACTGTGTATATCTAATACATGAATAAACAGGATTTAACACTGAATAACCTATGATGTTTGATATCCCATAAAACCAAATCAGTAACTTCAGATAGTTTCAACTATCAAATATCAAAATATAGCACATCAAAAATAAAAAAAACCCAAAATACCTGAATATAGACGAATTAATTACTTTTTATGGGTAGTGATTTTAAAGATTTGAACTGTAAAACAGTCTCTTTTCTTTTTTTTTTTCAATTTGGTTTGGTTAATGGCATATCAAACTTCTTTGGTTATTCAATGCCAAAGCCATTTTGGTAAAAGAACAATAGTAGTACTATTTAATCTATAAGGGTATTAGCTACTACACCATGGGGACTCCCCACTTTTTTAATTGTAAATAAACTTTATTTTTGATAAAACCAAGGGACTATGATGCCAGCACCCCAAGTAACTATAGATACATTTCATTAAAAAAAAATATTTGTATACTTTCAGAAAAAGGAGTTTAATTTACATGAAAAACATAAAAATCAGTAATCATCATCATCATCCTGGCTTGTTGACTGCTGTTTTGTGGGGTGCTGCTTCCAGGATTTGTTCAAAACAGCGTGCAGTATTCTTGTGTACTTCCCATTTAGCTTTTTTTCTCAGACTTTTCATTAGAGCCTAAATGGCACAACCATATAGTAGTACTGATACAGCTACAACTTTGAAGAATTAAATTTTATTTCATCTGAGAGATCAGAATTCCATAGTGTTGTTAACCTAATGTAGAAGTCACTACTCTAATATCCAGAATAAACAACAATGATAACAACACTTACCAGTTCAGCAGTCCCAGCTAGTAAACAAAAATAAAACAGGCTGTAACTCAATACAGACCCCGAGCCATTATCCTCAGTCACATACCCCTAATCCAGTGGCTGGGCAGAGCTCACGGTAAAAACTACAAAGAGGATAGTGAATGGAAATATACCCCCCACAAGGTTCCTTGTACAATGACAATGTCACCCAGGCTATCCTGCAGTACCGAAACACCCTAATCCAAGGTATTGGCCTGTCACCAGCATAATTCCGACACCATCATTCCCTGAGAAAGTGTGAAATCAAGGCCACACCAATCCCAATACCAAGCACAACACCTGTACCAACGACTTTGACAAGTAATGCTCCACTCTTGTACCCCGACCCTCAAACATCTTCCAGTAATGACACATGTACAGCAGTTGAACCCCCCTCACAAACAAGCCATGTATACATCACATCTTCAGTTTTCAAAAAGTCTTTGAGCTCTGTCCACGTTATTACCACATAATAGGCCAAGCTTCAAAGAAGGGCACAGTCCTCATACAATCAGGCCTCCACATAGGAGTGAGGAGAGGTGAAATGTAGAAGTCACTGCTCTAATGTGCAGAATAAACAACAATTTAATAACAACATTTACTGGCTCAGTAGTCCCAGCTAGCATCCAGCTAACAGACAAAAATAAAACCAGCTGTAACTCAATACAGACCCCGCCCCATTACTGAAACAAGCAGGTGTGTGTGTGTGTATATATATATATATATATATATCTCCATTCCTCGACCAGCAACCAATTACTCTCCAGGGAATGGACTTAACCATGTGTGCATAAGAGAATTCCCAATGACCATAAAATCTCTCTTTCCTCAAAGTTCTGGAGCTTTTAGAATGAATAAAGTAATTGACTCAATTTTGCTACACAACTGATTGCTAATTTTGAATGCTTCAGTATGGTAGACATTCTACTCAAGGGATTTAAGGGTTCCAGCCTTAGCCAGTAGATTGGCTCGGCATGTGTCATTTGCTATTCTCTTGATGAGTTGGTCTTTGATGTATATGTCCAAGAAATCATGCTCACATGAGGGACATGTAAAGTTGCAATCCAGGGCTGTAGCCTTCAGGCAGATGAGGTGGCTCTGTATGAGCTCATTTTCGCTCTGTGACATAGAGGCAAAAGTAAGGTGATGGACAATGGGGTTTGATCTCTGTGTGACTAATGCTTCTACCATCCAAAGTAGTTTGTCTGGGTTAGTGGTGAAAAAGTCAGGGTGGGTGTTAATTATAGCATTTTGTACTTCCTCATTAATACAATTGTATCAGTGGATATTGGCTTGAGATCTTGGCATGTTCATTATCTTGTTGAATGTAGATTGAACATCATACTTACTGTCACAGATTGGCTGTGACCAGTGTCCAGTCACCAGATAAAAAAGAGACAGAGTGTAACTGAATACACTCTGTTGCAACTACTGGACATGGCCAGTGTTCAGTATATATGGATGAAAATATACACACCAAAACCACCAGCCAATCAAAAGCCAAGGAATAATATCTTGCCTTGTGCAATAATGGAATATTCCTGTGCTCTAAGTGCTAGTACTTTTTGCAAAGCTCAGTCTTGTTCTCTGAACCAAACATTGTTGCTCAACAACAGTTTGCTATTCAGTGAAAATTCTATAACAAAGACATCCAAACCAATTCAGAATTTTCTGAATTGTTGGGGGGGTCATTTCAAGATTGAATCAGGAAGCTTGGCTACTGGTGCCTGTGTATAGGTTTTCTGGGAGGCAACTTCCTTAGCCTGCTTAAGGATGCACAGGGATTCTCCCATTGATGTGACTCCCAGCTCCTTCAACATTGATCGATCCAGCATCTGTAAACTCTCCCTTGTCAGCATCTCATCAGCGAACTTTGCGGCATGGATTTTGGTTGAGTCAGTGGAGATCCCTGCTTCAATGAGGTACTGTTCCCAATCTTTAGGTTTCATCAATCCTCTTCATAGTGCCATATTGAGTTTGGTAGGTGATAAAAATCAGCAATCTGTTGTGTAACAAGCTGAGTCAGTTACTGTTATTATTCTACAGAGCTCACTTCAACTCATAGCTCAACTTGTTAGGCAACTGAATGCTGACTCATATCTACCAAACTCAATGTGAAATCTGACACGAGAGAACTTTGACAAGAAGTCCATGCTTTACCCATGCATTTGTAGATATGAATTTCAGTAAATAAAATATTGCTACTGAGATATATGAACTGGTCTACTAATTTCAGATACTTGCCATTTAATGAGGAGATTAAATTATCTTGACTAAAACATATAAAATCTGTTTTATATGAGTTCACATAGAGACCAATGCTTTTGCTGCCTACTCTAGGCTATGCTGCTGAGATTTGGCTTGAGTAGGATCATCTGCATCAGTAATAGTTTTTTGCAGGATATTGTCTGCTTTTTGCCTTTTTTAGTTTGAAACCATAAAAACTTGAAAATATTTTTACCAAGTGCAGTATGTGGGGAAAAAACATAAAAAAACAAAAAGATAACAGCTTCAGTTAAACTTTGAGAGCTTAAACTATTATCTGATGGTTGAAATAAGCATCAGAGATGCATTACTACAAACATAGCTTTTAAAGAATCTATCACTTTGTATAGATCAGCTTTGTCCAAGTCAAAAACATGTTTTTCTTTTTAGGTTTACAATGGAGTGAAATGCTGGTGTGTAGTTGGATGTGTAGGGATATAATAAATAATTATCTCTCTTAGGTAATTAGCATGTCTGTTAGGGGACTCATTGGGTGTCATATGACAATGCAGAAACCCATTCTCAACCTCATTGTATCTCTGTTCTTTGAACAGTAGACAAGTTGTCTCTGACCCTACCAGGGAATGGTAAAGTCACATGGTGGCTATATTACACACACTTGTCAAGTATGCCTTTTTCCATTTTGTACCTTTTCCACATTCTGCTTGTTCATAGAACAGTATGTATATTGTTCTACTATGAAACATTTTTGTGTATTCTTTCCTTGTAATGCCACCTGCATGTATATTGTGGGTATAAATATGGAGGGAGTCCTTGTGGTGTAGTGGCTAATGTGCTGGATTGTAACATCATAGTAAGTTAGTTCAAACTCCAATTGTGCTTTTATGTTCACTTTTGGACTAATACCCTTGGGAAAGGTGTAAGCCCTTTAACCCTCACCAGCTATGGATTAAATAGGCCCACTATTGTTCTTCTACAAGGATGGCTTTGGCATTAAATAACCCATTAAAGTTTATATGCCATTAAACACCCAAATCAAACAATATAAATATGTGTAATTAAATTTATTTTGTCTTTTCTCCAGTTTTATTCATTGTCAGTATATCTCAGATATATGAGGTTTGTTCAAAAAGTTCTAAGTCTCACCAAGAAAGAAAAGCCATAGCTGAACCTTTTTTGCTGTGGCAACACACTACCACTTCTTATAAAAGTAGAAAAACTAATTCAGATTTTTCTACTAATTCTATAAGAAATAGTAATGTGTTGTTATAACAAAAGTGTTCAGTTATACTTGTCTTTCAGGGTGTGGCTTAAAACTTTTTGAACAACCCTCAGGTTAATATTGATCCTTGGAAAGTGGAGACTCAGCTAAATGTCTACCTTACTCCCAAATATTCCAATTGATGTATAATTTCTCTACTTGTGATTTTTTTAAAAATTTTATTTTCTTTAATAATCAACAATGCAGATATTGGGATTTTTTAAAAAATTGATATTGGATATTGGATCAGATATGAATTCTATTATATCATTAATTGAAATAGATTTCTAATGATTTTACTGTAGAACTGTATTGAAAATTAAGAAGAAAGAAATTTTTAGTGACCAAGAACTATTGCAATCATTCTTGACTTATATATAATTCTCTTGTGTTTTTTCAATGTACTTTTAGCCCTAGCTTTGGTATTTTTATAGCTTTAGACCTTAGATATTAGATACCCTTGTACAAAGGCACAGTGTATCTTTTATACATTGCCATCTTTGGTTTGACTGTGATAAACAAATAGCTAGACTAGTTTTTGTTTGGTTTCATATTTTAAAAAAAAAAAAAAAAGGTGATTATTCAAAAAATAAATGAAAGCAAATTTACAGAAATGTTTTATAAGAGAAAATATGGTTGGAGGCTACAAAATAATAAGCTTCTTTTCAGAACAACATATTTTACAAAAATACACTGGTTCTAATGTATAACTAATGTACTTTTTCTGTGAACAAATGAAAAAAAAATTACCTTGTTGGTGGGGATTAGAATACAATGACTGTATCCTCTGCAGCAAGATTAGGCCCTCTCCTCCCAAAAAAGGAGTTGTCCTGGATATGACACTAAACTGCATCTGATGGTTTCTGGAGTTCTGGAAAATGTGAAATACTCCTTCATTTCCATTAGTCCCAGGTCTACTCTGACCCAGAGTGGTAGTACCTGTTAGAATCCCATTATTGGTTCAAATGGACCTGTTTAAAAATTATTTGTATTTGATAGGAATACTTGATGTCAAGTAACTGTAAATTATTTGTATTAAGAATAGTGACTTAAAGTTATAATTATTTACTAAGGATTATCATTAGTTACTTGAAACCATGTAACTGTGTGCAAACAAATTATTATTATTAGAGATAATTACTTGAAACCATATAATTATTAATATTAGATAGAAATACTTGAAAACTATATGCAAGTTATTTATATCAAATAAGAATATTTGATATCGTATAACTGTGTGCAATAAAAACTCTTAAGAAACAACCACACAAATATGTAAATATGAATGTGATTCCCTAGCCCCTATGCATAAAATAACACCAGACAGGTTAACATGCCATTAGAATCAATCACTCAAATTAGATGCAGTATAGCAAGCAAATTTATAAGAAAAAATTATGAGAAGCAAATTAAAAACAGGAACACGCTGAATCTGAAAATTACCATATTTGACTGCATATAAGATGCATGAGTGTACAGTGTAACCCGGATATAAGAGAGTTGTTGGGCCCGGAGAAGAAGTAACACAGGCTCTAATTTTGGACCAGAGAAAATCTCTCTTATATCCGGGTTACACTGTATAAAACACACCCCAATTTCAGCAGGGCAAATCAAGAAAAAATTAGTAATTAGTAAAATTATTAGTAAATGGTACAGCCTAGGCTATATTTATGAGGTGTGATTTTGGTTAAACAAACCATGATTACAATTAAATGAAAAATAATAGGAAAAAAAAAGAACACAAGCCTATAAAACTGAATAGCTTAAAATAGAAATGTTTTTGACAATTAAACTGTACTCATGCTAAACTGAATTGTTTGAGATAAAACTGGTTATTTGTATTAAAATGAATTTGGCATTAAATAACCTACAAAGGTTGATGTGCCATAAAAACCAAGCAAGCAACCAAGCCTATTAAAACTTAATTATATTTAAAGGTAAGAAAACAAAATAAAAATAAAGCAGTTATTATAATTGAGCAAAACAGTAGAGTTACTATTAAAATTTTATTCATCTTCAAATCCATAAAATTTGTTATAAAAACTGATCATATTTACCAACCCCTCTGCTCGGGTAGGATATGACACAAGGTCAATTTTTTAAGCAGAGTTTAATAGGTTTGAATTTAGAGTTTTCCTTCTCTTAGACTAGTTGCCTCACCAAGGCTGAAGAACCTAGTCTGCCCTACTATTTACCCATAGCTGGAGGGAGAATAATTGGATTCGTACCTTTCCCAAGGGTATTAGTGCTATGTGAAATGCAATCAGTCTCGTCCAGGATTTGAACTCGTGTCACCGTGTTCATTTCCTACGACGATAACCATTACACCACCATTGCATCTCCTTATCAAAACTGTGATAATCATTTTCAATTCAACTATCATCGTCGTTAAATAATGTCATCTTCCCTTCCATTGAGAGCATTGCTAATGCCACACTTTGAAAAAAATTTCACAACAATTTCTAGTCTAATATTATCTCAAGTTTGCTTCATCCATCTGCAGACTTCTGCAATACTGGGTCTTTTTATTCTTCCTATAAGTGTAAGGTTGTGATCAGGCATGCCATCCACATGTTCCATTACTCCTTCATATTTTGTTTGAATGGTCTGTTCAAAGACATCCAGAGGTTGCAACTGACTTGTGAGTCCACCAGGAATAACCGCTATCTCTGTCTTCAGATTTGCCACTTTCTTTTTAATGGTAGCTAATTTTGGCTATCATGAACTTTTGCTACATATGGCATATAAGATGCTGGGAAGTTAAAAAGAAATATCTTTTTGTAAAAAAGTGCACCTTATATACAGTCAAATATGGTATATCATGAGTGGTTGCTACAAAGAGAAAATTTATACTAACACTTTTTTTATAAATATAAAAGGAGGGAGTCTCCATGATGTGGTGACTAACATGTTGGTCTATGACATCATAGTGAGTTCAAACTTCAGTCACGTTATCACATTCACTTTCAGACTAATACCTTTGGGAAAGGGAAGAACTTCTTTTGTCCCTCAGCTATGGGTTAAATAGTACCACTACTATTCTTCCACACGGATGAGTTTGACATTAGTTAACCCATGAAGGTTGATATGCCATTAAACAAAGAAACCAAACCATGATTGTTTTTAAGTCTGGATTTTCTAGTCATCAGAAAAATGTCATATGAAAAAAGGTAATAAGTTTGGTCATTGACATTAGTATGTCGCAGGCAGGATGTGATTCATGGTCAATTTTTAAACAGAGTAAAGCTGGTTTGAATTCAGTTTTCTTTCTTTTTGACTGGTTGACTAATAAAGGCTAAAGAAGCTAGTTTGCTCTTCTGTTTTCCCATTGCTGTCAATGACATTAGAAAATATAGTGTCAGTGCAATGTAACACCAGGTCATAGATAGAAAATCAATTCCAATCAGGTTCTTTCCAAAAATAAAAAAAAAACTTAGATAAAATATTATGGGCATCAAGACAGTTTGGTTATTCCCTAAGCTCAGAGGCTGTCGTTATGAGACAATTGAAGAGATGAAAGAGGCTGTGATGAAGGTCATTGACACACTCACACAAGAGGACTTCCATGGGGCCTTCAAGAAGTTGTTGGAACGGTACAAGTGCATTGCAGCTGGAGGAGATTACTTCGAAGGGGACTAGAGTTTCATATGTGTACTATCAATAAAAGTGCCCATATGAAAAAAGTCTGGAAACTTATTTAATGATCCTCATATGTGTTTGAGATTCTATAATCCCTTGATGACCTTAGAATGAAATATATCTTACTATAAATGATTAAATTATGATTACAAATCATAATAATGTTAATTATATAAAAATCAATATATAGGTCTGGAGGTAATATCAATTGAATACTAAAACCAAGAACCTATTTAAAATCTATACGATTATGACTGTACCTTGGTACTGTAGATACAAGAATGTTATTGTTGCTGCTTGAAATAGTGTAACTCTTTAGCCAATAGATGAAAGTTTTGGTGGGTTAGTTGGTTAGTTTGTATGACAACCCTTGTTGGGTTATTTAATGTTGAAGTCAGTCTCTCTCTCTCTCTCTCTCTGTGGTAATTAATGATAATAAGCCTTTCTAAACAATTATAGCTGCAAGCAACTATTCTTGATACAAATAATTTTCTCAGTTATATTATTTCAAATATTCCTATCTGATGCTAATAATTCATACACAATTACTTAAAATTATATTGCTATATAATAAGTTGTCTACACATTTACATGGTTTCAAGTATTCCCATCTAATACCAATAATTTCCAAACAGATCTGTTAGACATATAGATGGGACCCTAAAAGATACTACCACTTTAGGTTGTGTGTGTATATATACATGTATATGTGTGTATATATCTGTGTGTGTGTATATATATAATATATATATATATATATAGAGAGAGGATTGAGTCTTAAATAATTTCTGTTCGGATAAAATATAATTTATTCATTATGAATTTAACAATGAATTAATTTCAATCAGTAGTATCTTCACCATTATTTTGAATCGCTTCTTGCCATTTATCAGGTATCTTGTTGATTCCTCTCAAGTAAAATTCTGCTGGTTATGAGCTCAAGAAATTTTCTGAAAGTGTTTTCACTGGATGTTCTTGAGAAAAATTTTTGTCTTTCAGACCCATTTTTAATCATCTGTAATGATATCTTTGTGAAACGGGTCATCATTTCTCTGCTTTGAAAGAAGACTTGTCACTATGTATAGGTGAACTTCCTTATTTTTCTCACTCAGAGTATGAGGGACTGAAATGCCCAGCTTCTCACTTTTCTTGTGGTGGTGGATTGGGTTGTGTTGTCAAGTGCTCGACATAGCATATGTATAGAGGAATATTAGTGTGTGTGTGTGTGTATATATATATATATATATATATATATATATATAGTGTGTGCTTATGTAGGTGTGTGTGTGTGTAGATATATATATATATATATATATATATAGTGTGTGCTTATGTAGGTGTGTATGTGTGTGTATATATATATATATATATATATATATATATATATATATATATATATAGTGTGCTTATGTAGGTGTGTGTGTGTATGTGTGCTTATGTAGGTGTGTGTGTGTATGTGTGTGTATGTGTGTGTGTGTATATATATATATATATATATATATATATATAACATTTGTGTGTGCAGACATTTTTATATATATATATATATATATAGAGAGAGAGATTTTATATATATATATAGAGAGAGAGAGAGAAATTTTTTATATATATATATATACATAATGATAAAAAAAATGGAAAAGTGAATAAATCAAAAACTTACAATGGCTTTAGTGGTAATGTTTCGCTCTTTATTCACAGAAGACCTGTTGTAAGAGTTTGATTTATCCACTTTTCCACTTATTTTTATCATCTAGATCGATTCAACAGAATCTACCATTTCTCCATATATATATATATATATAGAGAGAGAGAGCATCTATCTTTATTATATATATATATATATATATATATATATATATATATGTGGTTAGCATCTGTATGTATACAAGCCCTTTAGTAAGAACGATTCCACCCCCAGATACATAAATGTTTCCTCGAATCACCCAAGATCGGTACTGAGACAGATCCCCAATGCGGTGAACCAAAGAATTAATAAGCTGTCCTCATGTAAGAAAATTTTCCAGTAGATATGATGACGCCCTGAAGGACAGCAGATTCCAGGGTAGACTGGAATATTTAACCCCGGTGGACCTCAATTTGAGGGTTAAGAATAATAATGGTCGGACCTGCACACTCATCAAAGTAGGTGAAATTATTAATAATAGTAGTCACGAAAAAAGATGGGGAAAGAATAGAAATAGAAAAGTAGTCTGGTTTAATCCGCCATTTTGTAGGCTCGCTAACATTAATAAGGTAAATACTTCCTACACCTCCTAGATAAGAATTTTAATAGAGATAACCCATTGAGTAGAATTTTTAATAGAAATACAGTGAAAATTAG
>CAUZXS010005779.1:0-176092 GCA_963585895.1 Sepioteuthis lessoniana | reverse complement strand
CTCCAGGTTTTTCATACAAGTCTGTAATTTGGAAGAAGTTCTTCTGGAAGGAATAAAGAATGTGTGAACACAGGAGATGTTTTCATTATGAATATTGGATAGGCATTTTATTCTTCTCAGGCAAAATGGTTACTTCATGCTGTTTAATCTTCTTTGCTGTCCCACACTGTTTCTCTCTTCAGTGTGGGACAGCAAAGAAGATTAAACAGCATGAAGCAACCATTTTTGCCTGAGAAGAATAAAATGCCTATCCAATATATACAATAGAAAATGCAAGTATCACATGAAACTTTTCTGGAAGAAACAGACAACAGAATAGATTTAAAATGCTAAAATTTTCTGGCTTTCTACAGTAAATAATTTTTAATGCATTTTTCCTGAAATGTTGAGTTTATCATATATGATAAAATACCACTCAGCTTGAAATATTGGGCTAACAGTATATTGTAAAATAACACTTAGCCAAAAGATTGGTCTTATAGTGTTTAATAGCACTCTGCCTCAAATATTGGGCTTATTGGATTTAAAGGGTTAATACAGTTACTTCTGATCAGTTGCAACTGGTATTTGCTCACAAGTACCTTACATTAAACCTTAACATTTACTTTAGCCATTTCACATAAAACCATTTGAATACATCCCTGGAGATGATTGAACTCATTACTTCTGTAAATGTTCTATGAGATTAGTTTACAAAAACTTGCTCCTTGATTGGCCCCCATAAGTTTTTATGAACCTAAGATGAGTGTTGTATAACATCACAAGTGTGTTGTGCCCAATAGGGATAGAAGACACAATAGTAGTGTCTGTTCAACTAGAGAAATTAGATTAGCTAATATTGAAACACTTATTAAGTCAATTTATTATTTCATAATACAATGACAAATACAAAAGAAAGTTCTGTATTAAAATCTAGATGCTGTTATATTGAATGGAAGTGCTTGTGGTATAATAGTTAGTGTCATAAGAAATGGACATGGTGATTTGAATTCAAATCCTGAAGAAGACTGCTTGCATTTCACATAGCACGAATACCTTTGGGGAAGTGTTGTATAGCCATACAAGTGCAAAACATAATCAAAGATAATGATGAATGAAACACAATTGTTTATAAAAATATGTATCTCTCACACTTTATTCTTGAGAGGGTTGATGTTTCTGTGATGTGTGAGAGATGGGTGGAGACAGGGACAGACTGCTATATTGACCCAACTTCTCTTGACCATAGCACGTGGTGTTATCTTCAAGAACCCACTTGGTACTTCTTCCGCATCTTGGCTGAGGTTGCTCAACCAGGGGGGCGCTGAAGGCCACAGCCCTCTGGGGGCATTCTCAGTCTGCAAGCTGGTTCTCACTCTGGCCTTCCTGTCTTCAACTCTCTCAACGGCCGCCAGCATCTGCCTATATTCTTTCATAATGCCCACTTGCTTCCGCTTCTTCTTCCGCTTATTTACACATGTGCATCTCTGATTGACCGCTCGGTCAAGTGTCAATATATAACAAAAGGTATGAATTCAACTATTCTACCTCCAACTATGGGTAGGATAGACTGAGCTCCTTGACCTTGGTATAGCTAATGGTCAAGGAGAAGGAAAACTCTGAATTCAAACTTGTTAGAAATAATTGACCTTGTGTCACATCCTGCTCATACAGAGGGGTTTGTAAATATATATATATTGAATCTATATGAATTTAACAATGAGTATTGAATTGAACAATACATATTGAATATATATGAATTTAACAACTACTCTCAACATAAAGTCAAATGAAGAAGAAGACAGAATAAACTTTAAAACAACATGCAAGACAGCTGTAAACCAGTTCTTTCAATTTTTTTTTTTTGTAACAGGAAAAGATATTTTCGGAAAACATCTACTGTTCTTGTCTGAGAACAAAGATAAAAATGTTTCCTGTTTATGAAAATTATTTTTGTCTTTATATATATATATATATATATATATATGTATATGTGTGTGTATATATATATATTTTATAATATATATATATATATACAACTATATATATATATATATATATACATACACACACACAAGAGGGTCATTCAATAAATAATGAGAATTTTTTTTTTTTCTGATTTTTTTTTCATTGATGTAAACTCAGCATTGTTTGAATTGGTTTACAGTAGAATTTATTTTAATCTTGTAGAAATATTTGTTTTGAGTCTATTCAGAATGATGGCAAATCAAACTGAGAGCTCCAGGCTTGAACACAGATCTATCATCATATTCTTGGTGGTAGAGAAGTGCAAACCATGTGAAATTTACAGAAGAATGTGTCTCTGAAGAGGAATAAGACCTCGCCCAATGGATGCCTTAGATATGATACTAAACTATTTGATAGTGAGGCTCCAGTTCTGGAGCTTTGGAGAATGTGAAGCACCTTTTCATTGTCATTACTCTGACCCGGAGCGGTAGTACTTGTTAGGGTCCCATCTATGGTTCAAATAGATCTGTTTAAAAATGATTCCTACTCGATAGGACCGCGTGCAAAAAAAAAAACCCTCTCAAAAAACAACTATACATGAACATAATTCCCTTACCTCAAAACATAAAATAACTCTTGACAGATTGACATACTGTTAAAATCAATCAGTCAGCTGTTTATTTAAATTTTAGAATTAATCAAAAGTAAAAGTGCAACCTTGATACTTTTTGATCCTATACCAGCTCTCTCGACAATTTCAAATAAGATCTTTCTTTGTTTTTTGTATCTATTTTATTTTACATTTAGTGCTGGTGTACTCTAACACCTTAAGCCAGTGAGAGTGTCAGACTTTGCTCAAACTGGACATTATTTTTACCCCAACATGAATATCAAACTGATTACTGGCTAAGAATGTTTGCACAAATGATTTTTCCCTAGACATTGCAGTCATGTTGCTGCTAATTACTTGGAACTGAAGCATATTTACCTTTGCAAGCAGAACAATTGAAGGACAGCATATTGGGTAGGTATTTATCCAAACTCTCTGTCACAAACAGAATGTGACATGAGGTGAATTTTTAAATAGAGAATGGCTAGTTTAAATTAAGAGGTTTCTGTCTTGACTGGTTGACTAAGACTAAAGAACTCAGTCTGTCCTACTCTCCTTTCAGTAAGGCTTAGAATATACTGACTGTATCCCCCTGCAGACAAGTAAGATCCCAACCAAAAAGTTTTAATTGATTTTACATTCCAAACTGGTGAACTTTTACTTTATTTTCATTATTGGTTTCTGGGGAATTCTTCTCTTGCATTGATTGATTGATTTTAATGGCATGTCAACCCATCAAGGGTTATTTTATGCTTAAGAGTTAGGAAATCACATTCATTGTAGGTTCATATTTAAATTTTGTGTAGTAGTTTCTTAAGAGATTATTTTTTGCACTCAGTCCCATTGAATACAAATAATTTTAAAAGAGATCTATTTGACCCATAGATGGGGCTCTAACAAGTAGTATCATTCCGGGTCAGAGTAGACCAGAGAGAAGTGACAATGAAGGGATACTCCATACACCTCAGGTCTCCAGAACAAGAACCCCACCACCAGATGCTATTTATTGTCATATCCAGGACGTCACATTTTTGGCAGGAGGTCTTAGACCTCTACAGAGGATACAGCCAATGTATTCTAAGCCTCACAATTCTTCTCTTGGGTCATTATCACTGTGAGTTTGTTTTATTTTTGACATGAATGACGTGTCAAGCAACAACTCACACACACACTTTATAAGAGATTGTTTTCCTTCTAATAGATCCTGGCTGCTACTCCACTACTTTGTGTAGGTAGGGATTATAAAGAAATAAAAAGACAATAACATAAAAATAAAATAAATAAATTAATGCAAATGTAACAGTTTCCTCGGAGGTCTCTAACAGGTGCTAAAGGTTTCTGAGGTCAAGTTTTTCTTTGATACCCTCTGCAGAGGATACAGTCAATGTATTCTAAGCCTTGCGATTCTTCTCACAAGTCATTATCACTGTAACTGCCACACAAAAAGGTACTCACAACTTGCTTGAACAATCCACTGTACACTATTATATGACAATATAAAGATGATAACCAGACAAATAGAAACAGTTTTTTTATTATCATAACCTCTATACAAGTGAGGAAAATCCCTAATATGCAACATCATAGTAGCCAGTTCAAACTCCAATCATGCTATTATGTTCCCTTTCACTTGGGAAAGGTATTAATCCCCTTATTCCCACATCTATGGGTTAAATAGTATCATTACTGATCTTCTTCAAGAATGGCTTTAGCATTAAATAACCCTTATGCAATTAAACAAAGAAACCAACCTTTCTAATGAATAAATCATCTGTTTGTAGAACATTGTGATGGTTTCACAAACCCTGGATATTCAATTGAAAAAGAATTACATTTAAAATGCTTACTACAAGAAAATCAATGTAGGCACCTTGTATAGTGGGATGGTTAGTGAGTCATACTAGTATTCCATTGTTAGTGAGTTCAGTTATCACAGGGTACTTTGTATTTCAGACCTTGTGCTAAGCTTAGTGAATGACTACAAGTAAATTGAATATTTCAAATAAAAGTCAAATATAACAATTAAATCTTTAAGACACAAAAGGTGAAAGTTTATCAAAATTCTAATCACTTTTCTTTAAACAAAAATTTAAAGAAGAAGTTGAATAAAAACCATTATCATCATCAAGGCATGCTAACAGCACAGATTTCTTTAGCTCTTTCTTGCCATCTGTCTCTATCTGTTCTCATTTTTGGGTAAGTCCACTGTACTGATGAATTATTGCTTGTTGGCCAACATTAATGTGTCCATGTGTAGGGCTCCATAGGAGAATGTTGCTTATGAGTTCATCCTTTCTTTTCCAGCAATGACCAGCATGTCTTGCTCATCTCAACTGGATGGTTTGTGAGATGGGAGTTAAGTGGCTGCACAGCTGCTGCTTTGTAGAATGTTGCTTTCAGGATTTGTTCAAAACAGCACACAGCATTCTTGTGTAATTCCCATCTAGTTTTTTTTCTCCAAGTGGTTTGTAAATGTCCAAGTCATGCAACCATACAATAATAGATAACTCATCTAAATATCTTCCAACATTGTTCCATTTGATAAGTGCCTTATATAAGTCGAAAAAAATTGTATCAAAATATCAGAGTATTTTTATGTTTAATAAAATACTATTTCTCAAAAAATTTGTTTCTTGTTATTGTTTGAATATTTACTGAAATTCACACACACACACACACACTTATAAATATATATATATATATATATATATATATATATATATATTATTTATCTAACAGGACTTTTTCAGATCCTATGGATAAAAAAACTAGAATAGACTATTCTAGTTTTTTTTATCCATAGGATCTGAAGAAGTCCTGTTAAATTTTTTTCGTGTTTTTGAAATTTTCAAAAACGCGTAACAGGATGGAAATAAATTTATAATCCTAATGTGACTGGTTTGTTGTTTTTCTTAAAGAATTTAATGCTCTGTATTGTCTGTTACATTGAGCTCTTTACCAGGAAAATTTAAATATTCACTTTTGAATAGTTTTCTTGTCCTGATGGAATTACTCCCAACTCCAGTTTAACTGGACCAAATAATAGATTATATATATATATATATATATATATATGGAAAACTGGAACTAAATCTGAATGTATGAAAATGTGCAAATATGCAAAAAAAAAAAAAAACGCAAGGTTTTCAAGAGATGATTTTATTTTTTCCTAATGTTAAACGTTTTGGTTTTTAAATGTGAAAATATTTATTTTTTTAATTTAAAAGCTTTAACCCTTCATCAGAGCGGGTGAATTTTTAAATGAAATGAAAAATGAGAAAGTTTTGAACATTCTATTTATGTTGGTAGAATTCCACTTCAAATTTGTGTGATGTAATTGATGTTTGAACTTTTATTTTAAAAACGTAACATATTCCCTAAAAGAATTTTGATATCCCATTAGTCCATCTATCTACCTCTCTCTCTCTATATATATATATATCATCATCATCATATTGCGCTGGTAGCACGGATATCCCTGACCCTCTCTCGCCACTCCTCCCTATCGTTCATCGTCCTAGGTAGGTCTTCAGGACAACATCCCATATCCTCACATAGCTGCTGAATGTATGTTCGTGCTGGTCGTCCTGCTTTTGCACGGCCATGTATGGGGGTCCATAAGAGTACATCTCTTATGAGTTCGTCCCTGCTTCTCCAGCAGTGTCCTGCATGTTCATATTTATCTTTTTTGTTCATATCTACCTATTTTAAACATTCATTAACACATTTATTTTTAGCAATGTATGCGACATAAAAAGGTTTATCGTGGTTGTGGTGAACTGTTGGTATTGTTGTTGGGAAATACTGAGGTTAGCGTCTGACCCCTTTTTCTTATCTCATTCAGTTGTTGCTTTTTTTTTTGTTTTGTTTTTGTTGTTGTTGTTGAAAGTGCAAGGGAATTAAGGACGAAAGGAAAAAAAACAAGGATACTTTTAAAATGAAATTTTATTTTTTAGGCTTATGACTATTCTGTGGTGTAAACGTTTTCCTGAACCAGTAGAAATAGTCGTGCTCCTCCAAACAAGGCGTTTGAAAGACATCAGAGGCTACTACGAGCAGGAGACACAATGCGCTGCTAAGTTTGGGACTTAACAAGCACGTGAACTCTCTACTAGCAGCCAAGAGAAAAAGGTGCATCCGTCTAAGCTGAGGTGTTAAAGGCTTCTGAGGTCGAATTTCTCTTAGGCGTCTGGAAGCCCCTCTTTTTAGGCATGCGACGATTTCGCTTCCTGTCAGAGGCCTCCTAGGAAACTGTTACTTTTGCATTTATTCATTTTATTTTTTATGTTATTGGTTTTTTTTTAATCCCGACCAATACATTCCTACACAAAGTAGTGGAGTAGCAGCCAGGATGCATTAGAAGGAAAGATAGTTTCTTATAAAATGTGTGTGTGAGTTGTTACTTGACATGTCTTTTGCGTCAAAAATAAAACAACCTCAAAGTTGATGTAGAAACTACCTCCGAGTCTGTTCACAGAATTAATTCATCTCCAAAAATAGTCATCATGTTTGGCAACAAAGTTCCACTTGATACGTAGGTATGACGCTGTTGTTAGCTGACGTCACGGATGAGTATGCGTTTTTTCTAAAACGGGGATTTTTTAGGTTTGAGTCACCGGTACACTACGATACTAACATATCATCCAAAACGGTGACTTCAAAAATGTAATTTTAGACGTACAATGTACTTTATTCCCTAACCACTAGGCATAAAATAACCCAAGACGGGTTGACATGTCTTTAAAATCAATTAAACCAAACTAAACCAAAAAAGAAACACAAATAACTGTTTGGTCAAACATAATTTAGAAACTTATCGCAACTCTGATTTTAAAAATTCCAAAATGTTCGTTTAGATACATAATAAAAATGCCGGAAAATTGTTAAATATCATTTCAAGCTACCACGATATCAAACAGAGACCTGGCTTTTTCAATTCATCTCCTTATTTAGCCAGATTAGTACTAGAAAGTTACAAAATCCCTTATTTAAAATAATTTGGCTTTATCGCTTATATATACTTCGATAGCTAAACAAATATTTCCATGAAGCAGACTGATAATTGTAGGGATCAAAAAGAAATAAAAAGACAATAACATAAAAAATGAAATAAATAAATGCAAAAGTAACAGTTTCCCAGGAGGGAAATCGGCACATACCTAAAAAGAGGGGCTTCCTGGCGTCTCGACCTTTAACACCTCGACTTAGACGGACGTACCTTTTTCTCTTGGCTGCTAGTATAGAGCGCACGTGCTTGTTAAGTCCCGAACTTGACAGTGTGTTGAGTCTCCTGCGAGTAGCAGCCCCTGATAATTCCATGATGTCCTTCAAACGCCTCGTTTAGAGGAGCACGACTATTTCTACAGATTCAGGAAAACATTCACACCACAGAATAGTCGTAAGCCTCAAAAATAAAATTTCACTCTAAGGTATCCTTGTCTACAAGAAAGCGGATTCAACAAAACAAAACAAAACAAAGTAAAATAAAAACAAAAAAAGGAAAACTTGAATAGCTAGCTTTAATTTTTACTTGTTGTAACTATATTCAGCTATATTGTCAAAAAAACAAAACAAAAACAAATATGACATAAAAAAACGCCAAGAAGGTGAACAAGTTATGTAATATAATTGCAGAGGGATTTCGTTTTGTATATCTTGACTTTCGGTTTAGTTAGGATGAGAACCTTTCGCTTAGTACATGGGTTTGTTAGGTGCAACATTAACGCAGGTGTTCACGCGCGTGTGGAGAGGATGTGTCATTCAGAGATGTCAAAATAAAAATCCCAGGTAGGAAATAAGACCAGGGGGGGGGGTGAATGAATGACGTCATGCACCGGAAGCGTGGGCTGAGGATTTTTGGGATTTGAGAAAAAGCAGTTAGTTGAGTTCCTGCCTCCGAACGAGAGAGTTGAGATTCAGACCTGGGCGAGGCCAGACGACTTTGTACGCTGCGGGCGCCGCGCGTTGGTTAGGTTGAGAGCTGACGATGTAAAAGCAGTCAGCATATAAAGATTGTCTCTCTCTCTCTCCTCATGTCGAATAACCTTTAACTCAAAGGTAATAAAGTTTCGTACCTGAACTAATTTCGTGTTTTCGGATTCCTATATATGTTTATGAACATTTTATGAACATTATGTCTATTTCACACATCCGTATATCTGGCTATGTAACAGTTAAGATATATAACCATCCCTTCAAAAGAAAAGTTACATAATACAAAAAAATATATATAAGGATCTTTTTCGAGTTGAATATAGAACCTAATGATTTAGAGGTTTTCCAATTTTTTTTATCTTATTTATTTATTTATTTTGTGATATTAAGACAGAGAGTAAAGAAAAAATTGTTTGCAAAATATTAAAAATTGTAAAAGGTTTGGGCCGCAAATATGTTGTTAAGTTGAAAACAGAAGTTAGTATCAGGAAAAACATTAATACACTGAAATTTTAAAGTGTTATATTACTGTTGCAAACAATTGTTCTATTTGCAGCTATATAATATTATACAAAATAAGCATATAATAATCCACCTAACTGAAGTCCTTGTGCTGTATCTACGAAAGTTTAACGTACTTCATATGGTTCCGGTTCACTGCTGGAATATTAGCAGAGACAATTTTAGCGTCTACTCGTTACCGAGCTTGTTAATAAAAAGAGGCTTAGACATATCTTAGATATCTGGCGCCAACGTCTTGGAATCCAGCGATTGGTTAATTTGGAAAGATGTGCCGACTAATCATCTGGTGTCATACATGTCCTTTAGAGAGTGGGGTCGACTACAGGAAACAACCCACTTATCTTAGTTATATGTCTTCTTATAAGAGCAATATATTTTTTGTGGTTGCTTTCAGAGATGATGTCTAACTGTTGCCTTTTTGCAAATCCCTATTGTTTTCATAAATTCGTTTTTTTAAGGTCACGATATGTGTCACCCACATATCTTTATTATAAAGTGAACATGGTGTATTGTAAACGCCCTGGTGAACGTTTCATGTTTTCACATTTAAAAACAATGTTTTCATATTTAAAAACCAAAACGTTTAACATAGGCAAAAAATACATCCCCGAAGACTGTGCTTTTTCATATTTATTCATTTTCATATATATATATATATATACATATGAAAAACAAGATATTCAGAGGATGATTTTATTTATAGTTGAATTATTCACTAATGCAAATTTTTAAAAATATATTAAACCATCATCAGGCCAAGGTTAATACGTGTTGTATCTTCTGAATTTATTCAATTTTGAAATGAAACGAAAGAATGAGTAAATTCTTAGCATTCTATTACCGTTAGTAGCGTTCTGTTTTAAACTATATGACGCAATTAGTATTCGAAATATATTTTAAAGCGTTACGTATTTTGTTAAAAATTTGTTTCAGTGATGTAGCTGTTTGTAATTTTGAAAGTAGAAAACGCCAACTGCATCTCTGCTGAGGGGTAAGAACCAGTAACAAGTGTCCCGAATATAACACTAAACCATCTGATAATGAGCCACCCGTCCTGGAGCTTTAAGGAATGAGGAGTACTTCAATGCCATTACTCCCAGGTCAACACTGAACGGATTAGTAGTATTGTTCGAGTCCCAGATATGGGTAAAATAGAACTATTTAGTAATTTAACTGTGTGCAAACAAACGACTGATGTCAAATTGAATTTTTAGTGTTACATTACAATACATGAAACCATTTAACTGGGTGCAAATAAAACTATTAGTGTAAGGAAGCAATACACGAAACCATTTAACTGGGTGCAAATAAAACTATTAGTGTAAGGAAGCAATACATGAAACCATTTAACTGGGTGCAAATAAAACTATTAGTGTAAGGAAGCAATACATGAAACCATTTAACTGGGTGCAAATAAAACTATTAGTGTAAGGAAGCAATACTTGAAACCATTTAACTGGGTGCAAATAAAACTATTAGTGTAAGGAAGCAATACATGAAACCATTTAACTGGGTGCAAATAAAACTATTAGTGTAAGGAAGCAATACATGAAACCATTTAACTGGGTGCAAATAAAACTATTAGTGTAAGGAAGCAATACTTGAAACCATTTAACTGTTTGTAAACAAATGATTAGCACTAAACAGAATTATTAGTATTAGATAGTCATACCATTTAACTGTGTGCAAACAAATAAGCTCTGGCTTGTTTAAAAATATTGCCTACAAACAAATCCTATATATCAAATATCACAAATTATATAAACTGGATTTGGCATTAAATAGCCTACAAGAGTTGATATGCCATAAAATCCAACCAATCAACCAACCAACCAACCTATATTATATCTACAGTTTATGTGTATTAAATTCAGTATATTGTAGTTTATATATATATATATATATATATATATATAGCGAGGATAATTATTACGATAGTTCCTCGCTATATCTTTGGAAAATAAAGGAGAATGAACAAAGATGCCACCAGGTTTTTAAGAAGATTTAATGACAGCCAGAATAAAGGATACCTTTATGCTGCAAGTCTCGGAGGACGGAAGGAAGGAAGGAAATAGTTATTGAGTTGAGAAGGAATTATAACAGCTAAATGGCTGAGCGATATGTGCGTTGCTACAGTCAAGGTATTGTTGAATGTCGGGTGGAATATGCGTCGCCATAGGTGTAGCAAAAGTCGTGTTTGCTGGTTAAGGACAGGAATGATGTAGTCACCCATAAATTTGTGGTCCTGGTTGTTGTAGGAGAGAGGCATGAATGTCTCCAAAAATGTTACCCAGGAATGAGGTGGCTGGATGTCTGAGCGTAATTACGTGTCGCTGTAGACATAGCAAAAGTTAGAGGCGACATAAAGGTGTTCCTGAGTGTGGCGGATTACATGCATATAATTCTTGTTCAACTGGGAACCCTTGGTCTAAGAGAGTAGACTCAAGAGGTCCATGAATTAGATGGCTTTCCTCATGGTGTTGTGCTTCTGCTGCTACGAAGGGAGCAGACAGAAAGTAGGTCCGTCCTGTTCGAAAGGTGCTGAGGAAGAGATATTTTGGCGGGCTTTCACAATTTTTATGTTGCCCAGGAAAATGGTCCGGGCTGAATAGGATAACTCATTCTCATTGGTTGAAAATATGTGACGACCATAACGGTCAAATTAATTTACGCGCCAAACAAAAATACGAAATTCTTTCTGCTACACACACACAGACATATACATATATATATATATAATTAATATTGCTAATGTGGTTTACTTTTATGTAGACAAATTAACAAATAACAAGGATAACACGATATAGCCGCATAGATAAGCAAGTTCTACCCGGAATGACCCACAAACTAGTCCAGCCTCCCCACCTCCAGTACACAACCTATAAAAAGACCCCAACAATAAAGCAAAATCAATTGGTCTTGTAGCAGCCACAGATCTATTTCCTCTCGCAAATCAATGCCCCTGTTAAGAGAATCGGTCAACCACTGACCAATCAACTGGCAGAGCGCATTAATTCCTTCTCCCTCTCAGGAATTATTTTTTCTGGTCCCTTTTTCTGTAGAACGGACAACGTCAGAGAGAGTCTGGAGCTAGCAGAAGGAACATATCTCTCTCACATGACTGCACTGATTCCACTTGGAACACTTCGCTCACTGCTAGCTTTAAACACGCTTCCTACGAACCAAGGACTAGCATACAGACCAGCGACGCAAACGACACACTTTCTCACTCTCACTCCTTCACGCCTGCTACTAATAAACCTTACTTTGTTGTGTTGTTAAAAGAAGTTTTGTTATTCATTTGTGTTGCCTAAAAAATATAGTGTTAGGGAAATTAACAATTTCCCGAAACGCTATAAATTGGTGACCCCGAATGGCACCTTCTGAATTACGAAACAAAATAATAGTGTGTGTATATGTGTGAGCTCGTGTGTGTGTGTGTGTAACACAACTAAGCTACAAAAAGAATTGCAAGTTTAAAATGTCCTTTTCCTATGGTTAGAAACAGGCAGTTTCTCAGAGACGGGAAAGCGTCTCATAGTCCTTGTATATGAATGTCTGCGAGGCCCATTCATGGTGTTGCTGCTGCGGAGAAATTTGGTCAAAGAGAAAGAGGGTGCTTGAAGACGACGTATTTATAGAAAATACCGTCTTGTAGGTGGCTCAAAAACGCAGGACTTGAATTTACGCGCGCAGACGTAGTTGTAAGCATATCACGTGGTCCTCCTGGCCAATGGTTTCCCGAGACTGAACATTGAGCGTCCGCCATCTTTGTGGGAACAAGTGGCATACTGCCCAAAATAATTTATAGGAGTGTAAAGTCCTATAGTCTGATTAACACATAGGCAAGAAACTGACATTTACTGACCAATGACTATCTATCTATATATATATATAAAGGGTGTTATTGGTCCAACGTGAGAAAAGTAAATATTTTAAAATGAATAGATCCGCAAATGGTTTCAAATTTTGTATTTAGGTTTTTATTATTTCATATATTTATACTCTACACGTGTTTCGGACTTTATGTTTTCTTCAGGGGATTTTGAGAGGTAAAGTAAAGTTTCGTTTGTTGTTTTTAATGTAAAGATTATTTTGATAGGATGTGATCTTTTGATTCCTGTATTTGTATCTATGAATCTCATTAGAGTTAATTGTCCGTGAAAACTCAGGTCTATGTAAATGTTCTTTGTGTGTGTGTATGTGTGTGTGTGTGTGTGTGTGTGTGTACGCGTGTATTTGTAAACATGTAAGTACACTTATGTATACATACACTTGATAGGGTTTGTTTAATTTTGTTTAATTCCAGATTTGTGTCCGTGAAAGTTCTAATCGAGTCAGCGAAGACTTTTGGTCTACATAAATGTTTTTTTTTATATGATTATGTATTCCGAGTATGTGTTTGTGTGTGTATGTAAACAAACATACATACACATACGCCCATGTACACACACATCCGTACACACATACATTTTCAGAGGTGTTGTGGTGATTTTTTCTTTCTTTCTTTCTTTCTTTCTTTGTATACAGACATACTCATGAATGTGCACCCATGCATAAGTAAACATGTTTTTTCAATGACACTAGGTGGGTTTAATGTGTGTAAAGCATAGATGTATTCTAAGCTAGTCTCTGTGTGTGTGTGTGTGTGTGTGTGTGTGGTTAGGTTCTGTGTAATGTTAGTTCAAGTCTATTTATAAAGTTTTCTTTTTCATTAAGAGTAAAGAGTTGTTATCAGTTTGGTATATTGGCATTATTTTAAAGTTTCCCTTGCTGCACTGATAAAATTGTTTAGATACATGGAGTTTTCTTTTTTTCTGGTAATTCAATGATGCTTTTATGTAAAGAGACTCTATTGATCAGGGTTTGACTGTAACCAATCTATATCTCGTTGCAGTTAGTGCATTTGATTTTGGATAGAAAAATACCCAGAGGCATTACACCCAAGATTTAACAAAAAAAAATGTATCCCTGGTGATATAGAACTAATCCTAAGCAATAACTCTTTCCAATTCGACAACATAGATTACATTCAAACCCTGGGAACAGCTATTGGAACTAAAACGGCACCAACATACGCTATCCTAACCTTAGCATACGTTGAGGAAAATCTATATGAAATCATAAGCAAAAATACAACAATATAAAAACAGAATTTATTAGATCATGGAAAAGATACCTGGATGACTGTTTCATATTTTGGAAATACTCATGGGGTAACCTCAACGATTCTATGCGCTTCTTCTGATCCTCATTTAGCAGTCTGGACACCAATTTTGCGCATACTTTCCGTGTGCTTAAATCTTCCAAACACCGTATTTTTGTTCCTGTCTAGTTGACATTCGATTGGGTTGTCACTAAATGAAAGTCCTATTGTGTGATCAGCGTCTTCCAATGTATGACCTGTCGGGTATTTTTGCGGTGAACTGCAATGTTGCAGAGGCTATGTCAGCTAGGGAGGAAAATACATAAATAGCCCAAACAACTTTTGTTGTTTTATTCTATCTATTCAGTCATTGAGGCTGTGGAAGAAGAAAGAAATGAATACTGATCACTGTGTGGCTAGCTTCTTCGTTATTCGAGTGACAGGAGTTTTTCTGCAACTTTGCTTCTCGCTCTTCGCTTACAAGGAACGCTTGACTGCTCGCATCATAGCCGTGATGTATAGCCATCATCTAAGTATGTTAATTTCATAATTATTGACAGATCTACACTTTTCTGCTTTGTTGTTGCACCTAGCTTGTCATAAGCTGTTTTATATGACATTTCTTTGTATATACTATTGTTGGGTTAGTCATTGACTTTATTTTTTATTTTCAAATACTGTCACATTATCTTTTTTAGATGATTGTATATTTCTATGCATTAAAAATAAATTAAGTTTTATTTCAGTCTGCGACATAAGATTTTGGAACATTCCACAAACGCAGAAGACTTATTTGACAAAAATTTCGTGACTGTATTGTTGTTATCTGAATGGATACGAAGTAGCATGGGAAACAGTGGACTGCTATGTCGCTGAGACTATTAGTTGGAAAAGGAGGGAAACACACTAAAATAGAATTCGACCTTTTAGTGTTAGAATCTTTTGTTGCTTTATTTAATCCGTTTAGTCATAGTGACCGAGGAATAGACCATGAACACTATATGGTAGCTTCTTCATTATTGAAAGACAATGCTTCCTCGTTTTGCGTTTAAACTCCAGCTCTTCCCAAAAAATAAATCATGAAATTCCGTGATACATATATTGGGGTTCATAGAACACTCCATCCTACTTCTATCTCAAGTGGGTTATATCTTCCGGCTCCCGTCACCACTTGGTGACTTGGTCCCGAGTGCTAGACCCTGTTACCGTCAGCACAGTGAAAGAGAGACTGAACTTTGTCAACTCGAGCCCCTGCAGTCATTCACTTATAAGGCTACATCAGAATGTTATCCTTATGGCCAAAAATATTAATCTGATTTTCCATACTGTTACGTTTTTACGAACAAAGCAGATATGTAAACAAAACTGAAAAGAGATCGACTCATGGTGTACAAGAAAACAATTCGGTTTATTCAACCACAATCAGAGATATGCGTCTATTAACGTCTATGTGAGTCATGGTAAATTCAAGCTTCTCTTTGTTGTCTTACACGTGTATCCGTTCTCCCTATAATTTCACAATGCACTGTTCACAGGAGGCTACTCCCTTTCTTTCCATCGATGTATTTCTACCACACCCTTTATAATACTTACATGATCCTGTATTTAGCAAAGAAAAAAAAAAAAACAAAAAAAAAACTGCTGATTAAAAATGATTTAGAGTTGGCGCTGACCTATGTAGATGCCTAGTCAATGCCACTTTATGATGTAAATTACAATGATGTATCTTTGTTTGAATTTTAAATTTGAAACACTTAACGATTCAGTCTTGATACTTTTTGATTACAGCTTGTATGATGTGCCTAATAATCCTTAAGCAACTTGAGATAAGCTGAAGACCACATTAGTTTAGATCAGGAATTCCCAACGTGGGGTGCATCCCCCACCAGTGGAGCATGGTAATATTTTGGTGAGGCATGCAATATTTTTGTGGGGTTTGTTTAGAGACCAAGTTAAGGACCTTTTAAGCTTCCTTCATTTGAATTGCAGTAGAATTTTGAATGTGTAAGAAATATTGGGGGGGGGCATCGAAATTTTAGAAATACCAAAGTGGGGCATGGCCCCAAATCAGTAGTGAACCACTGGTTTAGATGTTGTGGTAGGATTTACCTATCTCCACCATGATAGTAGAATATGACACAAGGTCACTTTAAAATGGGCACCCTACCAGGGAGTGATTCTCTGAGAAGCTGTGATAAAAATAATGAGGATACTCGTCTGAAAATGTTTTAGAATAAAATGATTTGGTTTGGTTTCTTTGTTTAATGGCATATCAACCTTTGTAGGTTATTTAATGCCAAAGCCATTCTCATAGAAGAACAGTGGTGGTACTATTTAACCCATAGCTGGAAGGATAAGGGGGTCCATACATTTCCCAAGGATATTTGCCCGAAAGTAAACGTAAGAGCGTGACTGGAGTACGAACTCGCTTACTACGATCCCACAATCCATTGCTTTAACCATTACATCACGTGGACACCCCCAGAATAAAAATGAATTTCCTTGAAAAATGTTCAGAGAAACATAGAGTTAGTTTGTCTGACCCATATATCATATTACAATACTGATATTGGGGGTACTTAGAGCAAGGGAAGATATTTAGTTAAGTCTCCACTAAATTGTATACACAAGAACATTAAGCTTTTTATAAACAAAATATAGATATCAATAATAATACTGAAATGAGTCCCAAAAGGTAGAAATATACACATATTCTAAGAACAAGCAGTATGTAGAAGGGTTATAAAAATGGGAAAAGGCTTATGTGAAAGTAACGTTATCATATCCATGTGCCTTAACTGCATTAACAAGTACATTCTCAAAGGAGATTGTCTCCCTACACTGATAAATAAGGAAAATGGAGAACACAACAAAATGAAAAAAAAAGAAAGAAATCAATTTATCCTGCCATAGAAGTTTATTTTATTTTGAATTACAACCAAAATCCTCAATATCTTTTTTTTCTTTTCTTTTTTTTTTGTACATGAGAATTTTTGGCAATTTCTTCTTGAACAGGTAAAGTAAGATGAAATGGCACAAATCCAGTCCCTTTAACCCAGAATTGATTCACTTCAAAAGGATAGATTTTCACAATACACTGTTGATTTAATATTCAATAATTTTCTTAAACAAAAAATAAATAAATATTTTCTCTTTTTTTCTCTAACTTTTTAGTCCAGGTTAAAAATGTGGTAGGCGTTACCCTTACCATGCTTTTAATATGGACTATTTGGCTTTGAATATTATTTCACATTTCATTCTTTTTTTTTTTTAACTTTTACTATATATTTTTAAAAAATACTGAATTAAAAACAATTCAATTCATTCAAATTATAGCATGAAGAAAACATTACAAAACCTTTGTTATTCTTCTGAAATGAATTTTCCAAGAAATAGACATTGAATAATTGTGGATTTTTGAAAATCATATGATCATCAGAATTGATTTTTGTAATAATTATAGAAAAAGGCATATGACAAAATTGAAGACATAACCGTTACCCCTTATTCACAAGAATATAACAAGGATTTTTGCTAGTAGGGAGTACAATGAATTGCAATGAATTTATAAGTTGAACAACAACTAATTTTCAACAATTTTGTTGTTTGACAAGATAAATACAAAGTATAATCAGAAACTCAACTTCAACTAAATGGGGGCTAAACTTCAAAACTACAACAGTTGTAACTGAAACACAATTCTAAATTAAATTCATTTAGTTGTTCAGTTAAAAACAATTCATCAATTTCAATATGATCTGTTTTGGTATCTATGATTCAACACTATACAACTTTTTCATAAAAGTTTTATTAAAGTTGCAATATTTTTCCTGCACATGATTAAGTGTACATATTTATCCAAATTCTCGACCATGGCTAGGATACAACACAAAATCAATTTATAACTGGAGCAAAGCTGGTTTGAATTCACAGTTTTCTTTCTCCTAGACTGGTTGCCTAACCAAAGCAAAAGAACCCATTCTGCCTATTTTCCCATAACTGAAGAACAAATGGATTCATGCTTTCCTCTAGGGAATTAGTACAAACAGCCTCGTACAGGATTTGAACTCTGGTCACAGATTCCAATTCCTATGTTGATAAATGTTATACCGAACACATATGGGATTAAGAGGACTTAAAACAAGGATACTAAAGGTTTTTCATAAAATAATCCACCTTGTTAGTAGAGCCAAGAAAATACCAGCAGTATTCCTTGCAGTGACATAAGACACTTCCTACTCCCAAGATAAAATGTTTTAATCCTATGACACACTGATGCCTTTAACAAAATTTTGTTGTAGATTTCATAATAGTACAAAACAATTTACATATAAATTGCATACCATTGTATACCATTAGGAATATGTGTAAAAATATGATGTTATTTTTTAAAATGAATTTTAAAATAATTTAAAATAAACTATTGATTAAATTACATTGTATTATTTTTGAGGTTTTTATCTTATAAGAAAAGTGAAAGATTAATACTAGTTAAAAGTATTAAAAAATAAATAACATCATTTTAAAATAAATTGTTCCTTATTTAATTCAATTACATACTGTTATATGCCTGTTAATAAATGCAAGTAAATTGTATCATTATTGGTTTAAATTAGATTGCAAAATCATTTTATCTAATTTTGTAAATGTTTAAATCTTCTGTGTTTAAAAGTGTTTTGCCCCCTCACTTTAAATGCTTTTAATTCCTAGCTGGCAATTGGATTATTTCTCTTTTTCCCAGTTTTCTTTGGATTAAATGAGGGTATTGAGTATGTACAAGGGCACAATCCTGGCTCAGCTGCAGTGAAGTATAGATATCATTCTTTTCTTCTTTTTAAAATATACAACATAGGTTTATACAACAAATTTATAGTAATTATCTTTTCAATTAATAATTATAACTGTTCTTGAAGCATTGATTTATATTATATTGTAAAAGAGATGGCATCATATATTATTTTTTTCATATTGTTTATCATCATACATATTTAAAAAAAATCATATAATGGAGTATTCTCTGTGTATTTTCCAAACAAATGTAATCTGAATCTAATTCTTTATTTATAATTCATTTTATTGTATTTATAGATGAATAACAACCAGCTAGAAGGCAATCAATCTGTTCATCAGTGACTGCAGAGATATACTGAAGCAGCAGTACAAGTATATTTATTATAATAGTAATGCTATTTGAATTTTTGTATTGAGATGTGTAAACACTTCACCAAACCAACCATGTTTAAATGACACAACAGAATAACAAAGGGCTTTAAAAAATCTGTATTTAAAAAGAAAACTACATATTTTCTGTGTAAAAATAAAAATATTAAAATATAAAATGATGGTGACTTAACACATGATGGCAAATGCTGCATCATGAAAATCTATCCTTTTAAAACATTAATCAGTTCTGGATTGGATTTGATTGGTTAGACACAATAATAGATAACAATAAGATCAATCAAGATAATTGATGATACAAAAACAAAAACAAAAAACAACAACAAAAACTGAAAACAGTTTTCCTAAAATATTTTAGAATTATGAAAAATGATCAACATTTTCATGAATTTTTATAGTTCAATAAAGACTGGAAGAAAAAGATTTTTTTTTCACAGAAAACATTGTTGGAAAGTGGAATTTTTTTGTTATTTCAATAAAATTTGCATTTGACTAAATTTTTAGCATAAATATTTATTTCAAGAAAGTTAATCTTAAAATAATTCACTGCCTCCCATACAAATTTAAAACACAAATTCAAGCTTATATATTTTTTAGATGAAGCTCTATCAATCATTATCATTAACAATTTTGACTAGTATTATCCTTCATCTCCCTAATTCAAGATGCTTTTTATTGAAATTCACTAGGGTCATCACTTCTACATTAACAAGGAACAAGACACATCAGAAACAAGAATAAAGAATAAGCACCCAGTGAGACATCCCTTTCTGTCATGACTGGTTTTACATAGCAACTGCTTTACCAACTAATTTACAAGAGCATGGATGCTATCATAGAAGTCCAAACAACACCTATAAAACCACTCAATACCCCTGTCACCAATTGGTCAATGCCATATTTATTATTACTATAAGTATTATTAGTAATAATTTTGACTAGTATTATCCTTCAGTTTCCCAATTTTAGTTGCTTTTTATAGCAACACACTCAAGTTGTCACTTCTACAACAGAACACATTGGAAACAAGAATAAGGAATATGCTCTGAGAGAGATTTGAACTCACATACCCTTCTGTCATAGGGAAGTCTGATTCTATATACCAGCTGCTTTACCATCTAAGCTACAAGAGCATGGATGGCAGTACAGAAGTTCAAATAACACCTATAAAGCCATAAGAGAGACACCCATTTCACTTGGTACCATATTTGTTATTATCTTATACAATATTAAGAGTATATTCTAATTTTTTTGTGTTTTTGGTGCCTGCTCTTGTAGAAGTAACGATTCAAATGAGTTTCAATAAAAGCAAATAAAATTAGGAAAGTGAAAGATGATGCTAGCAAAATTATTAATGATAAAATTATGTAATTCAAATAAAATCTAAAAATAAGTGAACTTGTGCCATTTAAAGTGACAGTATACATAAAACTGATAAATCCTTAATCGTACTGGAAGGTTTTAAATATATTTTTCTTATATATAATAAATAAGGTCTTTTCATGAAGTTAGTAAATCATATCCCCCATAAATTATCTATTCAGGCCAACATTTTAAAAGTAGAACTCTGATCTCCTTGGCACAAATTCAGGACAGACAGGAATCTATGTACAAATCTAATATAAATTGGATACCACAAAAATATGTTTGCCCTTGATAAATAATAAATATTAAGATATTTGCACATAGGGTAATAAACAAATTCTTTGTCATTATAATCACGATAATTATAAAATATAGTTTTACTTAGAGTGACATATGTAAATGTATTTTTATTTCTGAAGTCAAGTTCTTTTTATTTTCATTTATCAAGTTACCTAAAACATTCTACTTTTATCTTTATTGTAGAACTTTTATTATAAAATATCTTTTAATTGTCCAGTTAAAAACAATTCATCAGTTTTAATGAGTTGTTTTGGTATCCATGATTCAACACTATACTACTTAAGGTTTTAAGTTGCAATAGGATTGATTTATTTTTTCCTGTGTGTGATTAAGTGTAATTAAGATTTTTATAAAAATGTTTGCCTTGGGCCAAAAAATGTTGACTGCTTTCCTTGCTGTAGGGTAAGATACTCTCCCCTAAAAAAAGGGTCCTGTATATGGCATGAAACTGAATCCAGTGGTGAGGCTTTAGTTCTGGAACTCTCCTTATTGACATTACTCCCAGGTCCACTCTAAGTGATAGTACCTCTTAGATTTTCATCTATTGGTCAAATAGACCTCTGTGAAAATTATTAGTATTAGATAAAAATACTTGAAATCATATAACTGTAGAAATTATTTGCATTGAGAATAGTTACATGAAGCTATAATTGTTTATAAAGGGCGATTATTATTAGTTACTTGAAACCATATAATTGCTTAAACAAATGGTTTTAAGCTTTAATGTGCCATAAAACCAACCAACCAACCAACCAAACAATCATAAAAGAGTATTATTAAAGTTAAAATAGAACTGATTTATTTTTCCATAATATTTTAAATCTGTTGTACTGATCAATTTATAAATCACAGGTGAGCACTAGTTGGCCAGTTCTTTTAGCACTTATGAGCACTGTGAATATCTTAAAATATGTTTTAATAGATTTGGGTCATTACAGACAAAAACTAAATATAGAAATTCAAGTGGCATTTCTATTAGTAGCTGAACCTGAGACAATGTGTTTGGAATATGGTTTTGTAATGGTTTTCCAAAGTGACTTTTTAAAATTGTAGAGCTTAATTTAAAAAAAAATTCCTTTAATTGTTCAGGAAAATACAATTCATTAGTTTCAATAAGATCTGTTTAGGTATCCATGATTCAACACTACACTACTTAAGGCTTCTATAAAATAGTGTTATTCAAGTAACAATAGCAGTGGCTTTTCTGTACAAATTGTATTGATTTACCCTCCCAGGAAGACAAAGCCTTGTTTTGATGCCATACAAATAGGACTGTACTAAATTTCACATTATCAGAATAATGTGGAGGACCATTATCACCTGATAATTAACTTAATTCCACAACCTATATTGTTAAACTCACTGAAGAGTCTTGTACAAATATCTTTAATAAATCTTTTAATTAAAACAAAATTTTATTACACACTATTTTTATTACTGTTTGTCTATGGTTCAATATTGTGGATACTAGATAATTTTATTGAAGTGATTTCAAGATTTGACATGCTATAAAACTGTCCAACCATAAAAGTGTTATTAGGGTTAAAATATAATTGATTTATTTTTCTATAAAATTGTATTTATTTTCGCCAAAGGACAAATAGAAATATCTTAAATTGTATTGATTACTTTATCACAGGCCAACTGAATTTGGCCTGTTTTTTTTTTTTTAGTATTATTAGCATTATGAATGTCTTAAAATAGTTTCATCATTTAATAGATTTAGAGTATTATAGACAAAAAACAAATATACAGGTACATGTAACATATTTTTTTTTAATTTCAAGTTTAATTTATGTGATGCTGAATTTAGATTTAAAAGTATTTTTTTAAATCTATGCTTACCCTCATAAATTATGTCTACATTTTGAAAAGCTTGTGCATCTCACTAGTTAATAAATTACTCCTGAGTCGTGACTACTCCATAAGTATCATTTAATAGCCAACTTCCTTTAGTAAATATAATGATTGGGGTATGCATTTACCCAACCCCTCAGCATGGGCAGAATGTGACACAAGGTCAATTTTAAGTGGAATTTAACAGGTTTGAATTCAGAGATTTCCTCCAAGACTAAAAAGCCCAGTCTGCCCTACTATTTACTCATAGCTGGAGGGAGAATGATAGGATTAATACATTTCCCAAGGGTATTAGTACTATGTGAAATGCAATCAACCTTGTCCAGAATTTGAACTCAGATCAGCATGTCCATTTCCTATGACGGTAACCATTACATCAGAGGTTAAGTGCAAACACAAACTATTAAGCTAGAAGTTGCATTGGAAATTGCTTCAATTTAAAAACAATTTCATTCCAAAGAGACTTTATTTTATTAAACTTGTAATAGAATTGATTTATTTTTCCATACAAACTTAATTTAGTTTCCTTTAAAGGAATAGCATTGTTTTAATAATCTTCCATAACATTTATACATCTTTCTAATTAAACCAGGTTTTAGTGTACTAATACTACAGTATTATGGAAACTGTGAATGTCTTTAAAGATGAAGTTATTTTCTATTAGAAATTATATTGATCACACATTTTACTCTTTGAACTGGTACTTTTATTTTCTGCCATAATGTAACACCAATTTACCAGTGCTAAAACAGTAAAGAATAAATTTAGGCTCAGGAACTTTGGGCTCAAAAGGTTAAGTTGCAAATTAGATTAGAAACTGTTTTATTCTCAGGCATTTTAAAGCTGTTGGAGTAAAACTCAAAAATGAAGTTATATAAATAGTTTAATTTAAAATGTTTCTCATTGAAATAGATTAACTATTTAAAGATATATTCATCTTCAGTAGTTCTTAGAAAACATCAAATAAATTTCATTTTTTTGTTATGTTGCAAATTAAAAAGGATTCATATTGCTTTCAAAACTGTCCTTTTTTTTCTTTTTTAAATATACAGAATGTTATTTTTATTGTATATAAAATCTTATGAAATACAATACTAATTTAAATACTTATTGATCACACTACCTGATCTCTCTATATTGTAATGAGAAATTCCATTATGGTTGCACCAGGTATTTTCACATTCAAATATATCCATGATTTTTTTCTTATGGGTAATAAGGTAGACTAAACTACTTAATCACTCTGTTGCACTTTCACTTTATTCATTTATTCTTAGCAAACATTATTATGGAGACTATGGATCTTGAAATTTGTTTTTTTTATCATTTAATCTATTTAGGTGTATTACAGACAAAAAATAAATTTTTATTTCAGTAGCAGCTGAATCTTTCCGTTTGTCTGTGAGAAAGGTTTATTCCAGTCTCCTGTTTCTTTCTAGTTACAGACAAAAATATGAAAAAAAAAGGTTTGGAAAATCAAATTGAGATGTTTTTTACAAGAGATCATCAGAATACAAATTAACCAAAAATGTGTCTCTGGAGATGTGGGTGAATTTATGGAGAGGATGTTTAATTACCTTAACTCTTTTGTAAGCAGAGTGACATTTTTGTCATCAATGGTACACAAGCAGAACAACTTTTTCAATGATAATATAAACAAACATTGCTAGAAGGCCCTCACTGTGGTGTAGGATTGTATAAAGGTTGTTTTGTAAAATATAATAATTAAAAATGAGTGTTTTATTGTTTTCAATGATTTACAAAATTATCTGCCTGTGAATGGTTTAAACTGAATTGGCCAATTTTATTCATTTTAAAAATATTTTTATTGTGTTTATATCTTTCTGCACTCCACATTCTATGAGTATTATTTTGATAAGAAATTGGGGGGTATATTGTAAAATCCTGGATGTAAATTGACTGCAGGAGACTTGTTGATCAAAGAGCTTGCTATACATTTTCAACATGATTGTCTTCTGATATATAGAAAGCATTTGATCTATAAGTTTTCATGCAGTCAATTCACAACCAGGATTTTACAAAAAAGAAAAAAAAATCAAATACCCTACATAAATTGTCATGCTTTTCTTATCAAAATGATCCATTTTTGATAAAAAAAAATTCATTTTGATGACACTAAACCTCAAGGGAAACATGTCAATTTGATTTTCCAAAATGTCTTTTTCTTTCTCGTTCTGTAGGATTTCCTTTCAGAATTTACCCAGACAAAAATAAATATATGAATACATGCTGCATTTTATTAAAATGGATTTTTTCCTTAATTATTTGAGTGCTTATAAATTCAGTGAATTCTAAAATGCCCCCCAAAATTCCTTCCTGGATTCAAGATGCACAGAGAGAAGCAGTTGTCTATGTAAAGTAAGACATCAAAACTTATATTAAAAATACAGAGAACGCAAAAGACAAATATAAAACATCCCTTCTACATATTTAATTATTGTAAACAATGTCTAGTTTCTTTATCATAAAAATTTACAGCAAATAGTAAGTAAAGTTAGTGACCTTAGTTGAGGGTGACCCGAAGGCTTATTTTTCAATAGCTACTATGAGGTGTAGGGGAGGACACTACTCCATTTCCTGGATTGCTCCACTTTACCCTTGATCCTTACCTCATAATGCTGAGTGTTAAGCAAGGCGGCATCAAGTACCATTTTTTAAGTCTTTGGTATGACTCGACCTGGGATTGAACCCTGGTCTCCCAGACCATTGGCAAACACTCTGCTCATTAGGCCAATGGCCTGGTGTTGTTATAATAGTTAAATTCACATAACAGAAAAAATATTTACCAAATATATTTTTTAAATTATTTTGTGAAGTCAGCTGCGAAAAATTTCAGTTTTGTAGAGAAATATTTTAAGTGAGTGACACTTAAAAAATTTATTAATTTAAACATTTTTGTTTTTTGTCTGAATTGATGGAATGCTATTTTATATCTCCAACAACAAAGTACTACCTATAAACCTAATCAGTAATATCTAATTAATTGTGAATAATTATTTTAGTAAAAAAATTTAATTTTTTTCTTTAGAAATTTAGGAATTTAAATTTTGTAAGATCAGTTATATCTAGTTGCAGAATGGTTTCCAACCAATTATTTTTGATTGTTAGAAACCCCCTCTCAATGAGAACCTCCCAGCTTTACTCATGCAGTACAAAATGATTTTCCTGTTTAAAACTTCATTAAATAATAATACTAAATTTGGATGTACAAAAAATTGTTTGGCTCTCCATTGCAGACAAACAAACTCTTTTGAATTAGTGATATACCATATATATACTTGTGTAATGAACAACCTTTAATTTTTGGTCACCAAAAGGGGTTTTTATCATAAATGACCCCTAAATTTTAGTCACCAAAAAGTGTTTTTATCATGAATGACCCGTAACTTTTGGCTAGCTTGGGTTTGGTTTCTTTGTTTAATGGCATATCAAATTTCATTGGCTATATAATGGCAAAGTCATTCTTGTAGAAGGACAGCGGTGATACTATTTAACCTATAGCTGGAGAGTTCATATCTTTTCCAAGTCCAAAAGTGAACATAATAGAGGAACTGGAGTTTGAACTTGCATACTATGATCTTGCAGTCCACCACTTTAGCCATAACACCACAGGGACTTCCCCTTGGTTATGCTAACCAACAAAAATATTTGTTCCATATCCAATTCATGATTTTGTCTAATTTCCAATTAGTCTCACCCAACATATTTTCAAATAGTCTAGGTAAGGCTTAAACAAAGGCTTTTAGTTAAGATAATCAAGTTGTTACATAATTTTGTTTACTATTTATAATATTTGTACATATTATATACAACTGTGTTATAAATAATAAACAAGGTTAGATAAAAACTTTATTATCTTAACTGATAGTCTTTGTCTAGTTTCAAAAACATATTTCATGTAATGAACAAATCTTTCTATATTTTCTTTTTTTAATTCAATTCACAAAACAAATCTTTGTCTTTAATATAAAAAATGGTCTTAAAAAGTCATTCATTAAATGAATATATAGGTAATCCTTAGTAAAAAAAAATTATAGCTTCAAATAACATTTCCTTATACAAATAGTTTGCACACTGTTATATAGTTTCAAATATTCCTATCTAATACAAATAATTTGCACACAATTATATGGTTTCAAGCTAACTATTCTTAAACAATATTGATAATCATTTGTTTGCACAGTTATATGGTATTAAATATTCCGATCTAATACTAATAATTTTTAAACAGATTAATTTGACCCATCGACAAAAACTCTAACAGGCATGACCACTTCCAGTCAGGGTGAAATAGGGAGTAATGGCAATAAAGAGCTGACTCCACCCTCTCTAGAACTATAGCCTCAATACAGAGTACAGTTTATTGTCACATCTAAGATACGGCTTTTGGTGGGGTTGTTTGGTCTAGTTTGTTTAATGGCATATCAGCCTTTACAGGTTATTTAATGCCAAAGTATAAAGAACAGTGGCAGTACTATTTATCCCATAGTGAGTGAAGATAAAGAGGTTTATACCTTTCCCAAAGGTACTAGTATAAAAGTGAATGTAATAGTACAACTGGAATTCAAAATCGCTTACTACGATGATACATACCATGAAACTCCCTGCCTTTTGGGGGATGACTTACCCTTCTGCAAGGTATTGGAGTTGAACAACCTCTTGTCTTTGAAGTGAAAAATTGGTCTTAAAAAGTCGTTCATTAAACATGTATATATGGTAGATATTTTTTTATTTAAGTTTTTGTTCTTTTTTTTATATATGGATTGGTCTGTAGTAAACGTACCAGATTATTTGAGAAGAATTGGGAGGAAACTAATGAAAGAAATGTTTGCCTTTAAAGAGAGAGAGAAAAAAAACAAAAAAACTAAACAAATTCTGTAAAACTGAAAAATTCATTCTTTCACAGCTTTGGCTAACAAAAGTTGTGGTAGGCAATGTTCCAAGATAGAAAATATGCTTGGAAATACAGAGCTTCATTTAGAAGTAGAGGAAGATGTAAAGGGCCACAATTCTCAAAATCCTTAAAATCTGTCATCTATAAATAGATTGGAAATACACAGCCTCAATTAAAGTAAAAGAAGCTATAGAGGACTGTGACCACAAAAATCTTTAAAATCTAGTAGACTGAAAATAGTTTCTGTTAGAAACAAGGGAAGGTGTGCAGAGATGTAATCAATGAAAACTTTGAAAGCTTTGTGTATACTGGCCCTTCCTTACTTCTTTATAAAGTGTAGGAAGCTATGGAGGATCATGATCAACTTTATTCCACAACCTATACTAATGATAAAAAGAATCTTGTTAAAATCAAATTATTTTAGGATGAATGTCATAATAGAACACAAATTTCTTACAATTTCCAACGTTATTTATACCCAGGCCCAAATGATATTTTTAATAACCCATTAAAAAAATTTTTTTCACTTTCTGTGAAGTTGGGAGGTGGGGTTTTCCAAATTGATGCAAGAAAGCAGTTTTGTTTGGAATCCAACAGTAGTAGAATTAAGAGAAAATGAAATGTGAATTGTTTGGTGAGTCATCCATAATTGTTATTTTTTTTGGTTTTTTATAGTAAATCCATTTCGTCGTCATCATCATCATCATCATCCAAGTCATCACCTGCAAGTTGTGCAGCAGCTTCAGCTACTTCGTCAACTGGTTCCCCAGGAGACGGACCCCATTCCATTCCGCTGGTTCCAGTTGTTGGAATAACCAAATCTCTGGCCAGTTTGGAGAACTGAAAGAAGAAAAATCATAGAATTAATAATTGTTCAATAAAGTCTCCAATGATTTGGTTTGTTTTTGATGAAAATTGTCATTTGTTTTTATTTCCTTCCATTTCAATGAATAACTCTTCCAGTTGCATTGAGATGTATCTTCTGAGCTGTTCTATAACTTGGTTCATAGGAGGTTTGGGGTCTTTCAGCATCAGTAAAGAACTTTTTCTGTCCTTCAAACGGTCTTATTTTTTATCCTACTGGGTGCCAAGCCCCCACTTCTCACCAGACAAATTTGGTAGGGTTACTGGCTTAGTCACCAATCACCTAATTATGAAATAGTACTGGTTTACATAGTACTAGTAACACTTCGAGAAAACTGACAAATATATATATATATATATATAGATATATATATATATATATATATATATATATTTACATATATACATACATATGTTCATTTATACACACACATACATAAACACACATAGACATACATATGTTCATTTATACACATACATATATAAACACAAGGTCACCTAGCTTCATGCTGGGAGACTTAGCATAGTTCACATTGCACCTAGTGATGCACTGACCAGCAGCACACAAGTTTTGGCTTGTGTGCAACTTCCCTCTCCCCTAAATCCCCACTATAAAAAGACCTTGTGTCAAATACTGCCTGGTGGGAGGCACGGATAAATATAAATATACCCTGCAGTAGTGTGTTTGTTTGTTAGATAGAAAGAAAGAGATTGGTTTTGTTCAATTACTTACAGCATTGTCCATGTGTCGGATGAATGAAGAATCAAGAACAGCTCTTCCAGCATCTTCATTACATGTGTCAAAGGCCTTTAATAATCGATGCATGTAAGCGGCATCATCACTTTCAGGAAACAGGGGGTACCTGAGATAAAAAGTATAATGTATATTTAGTTGGTTGGTTTTATGGCATATCAACTCTTGCTGGGTTATTTAATGCTGAAATCAGTTTTCTAATTTAGTTTTTTTCCAAGCATTTATATGGTTACAAGTAATTAATGATCATTTATAAACAATTATAACTTCAAGTAACTATTCTTAATACTAATGTTTTATGTACAATTATATGGTTTCAAGTATTCCTAACAAATACTAATAATTCTCAAGCAATTGTACAGTTTCAAGTGTTTCTACCTAATACTAATAATCTATACACAATTTCAAACAGGTTTCAAATAACTGTCTCTATTTAATAATAATAATAATAATAATAATGTTTGCACAGTTATATGGTTTCAAGTATTCCTATCTAGTACAAATAATTTGCACACATTTTTATGGTTTCAAATATTCCTATCTACTACTAATAATTTGCAGGTAATTATATAGTTTTAGTTACTTCTATTTAATACTAATGATTATACTAATTGTTAATTTCTTTTTGGATAAATAAAACTTCAGTCTTGATACTTTTCTAACACATCCTATATAATGGAATAAAGTAAGTAAAAGAACTTTTGTATTAATATTGTTTTTATATGACACAGGAATATTTGTAAACAATTATGGTCAAACCTGGGTTCAATCAGGTCGCGTCATACCAAAGACTTTAAAAATGGTACTTAATACCTCCTTGCTTAACACTCAGCAATATAAAGTACATATTGAGGGTAAAGTCGAGCAATCCAGGGAAAGGAGTAGTGCCCTACCTTACACCTTGGTGTAGTAGCTATTGAAAAGGGAGCCTTCTGGTCGCCCTCAACTACAGTCGCCAACTTTACTTATGGTCAAACCAAAACCATAAATGTAGACCTATGAGCCCATCTATAATCAGATCCTCTTCAGTGCAGTATGTGATATATAGTCAGTTTAATGAAGGGACCCAGTTCACACATGACTGGACAAAGTTAAAAATTGCCCCACCCACTACTATCTTGCTGGCATCAGGCTTCTTTGCACCCCCTCCTCTAGTGTAATAGGGAACATGCTGTAATAGGTTTGGAATGCTTGGGTCCACACTAACATTATATACTGTTCAAAGACACAGATGAAAAAGAGGAAGAAATATTAGGCTTGATAGCTTATGGAGCTAGTGTAGGCCCAAAATTAATACATTTTTTTAAAAACATACTCTTTGAACTTTTAATTATCATCATCAAGGCATACTAACAGTATGGATTCCTTTCCTTCTTTTGCCATCTGTCTCTATTAGCTATCTTTCTCAGTTAGACTTCTAGATGACACTTAGTGTCCACACAGGACTGACAATTCTAATTTTTTGTTGGTTGGCTAATACTGGTATATCCATGCATAGTAGTCCATAGGAGGATGCTGTTTATGAGTTTGTTCTTACTTTTCCAAAAGTGTCCAGCAGTATTGCTCATCTTACTTGGATGGTTTGTAAGATGGGAGGTAAGTGATTGTACAACTGCTGTTTTGTAGGGAGCTGCTTCCAGGATTTTTTCAAAACAGCTGGCAGCATTGTTGTGTAGTTCTCATCTAGCTTTTTCTCCTTGTGTTTTGTTAGAGTCCAAGTGGTGCAACCATACAATAGTAATGACACAGCTATAACATGGAAGATTTTTTTTTCATTTTATCAGAGGGAAGCTTTCTATATAGTCAATAACTTGTTAATCGTAATCAATGCTCTACCCATGCATATGTTGACATCACTTTCAATAGATAAGATATTGTTACCAAGGTATATGAACTGGTCTATTAATTTTAGAGCTTGCTATTTAATAAGATGTCATCATCTTGATTAAAATACATGAACTTTGTTTTATATGAGTTCATATGTAGACCAATGCCTCTTTTTACATGAGTATATATTAATTAGGATTTTTTAGACTTTGGAGTAGGCAGTAAGAGGCATTGGTCTTTACATGAACTCTGATAAAACAAAGTTTATGTGTTACTTGTAGTTATATTGAAAATAAATATCTCAACAAGATTTGGTAGATTTCTTTTGTTTATATTGCTGCATAATCAAAAGTAAATGTGAGTAAACAAATGATTATTATTTAAATAGAAATGTTGGTTTGGTTTCTTTGTTTAATGGCATATCAACCTTTGTAGGTTATTTAATGCCAATGTTATTCTCCTAGAAGAACAGTAATGGTACTATTTAACCCATAGCTGGGAGAGAAATGTTGGTGGGGTTGCTTGTGGGGTTAATGGTTATCATTGTAGGAAGTGGACAAAATGATCCAAGTTCAAATGCTGGAAAGGTTATTTGCATTTCATATAGTGCTAATACATATGGCAAAGGTATAAATCCAACTATTTATCCTCCAGCTATGGGTAAATAGTAGGACAGACTGACTCTTTAATCTTGGTCCATTATAACTGCATGCAGATTATTAACATTAGACAGGAATATATGAAACTATATAACTATGTGCAAATTATTTGCACTAGACAGGAGTAAAACTAGGTGCAAATTATTTGTATTAGACAGGAATACAAGTGGGTGCAAATTATTTGTACTAGACGGGAATACAAGTGGGTGCAAATTATTTGTACAAGACGGGAATACAAGTGAGTGCAAATTATTTTTACTAGATGGGAATACAAGTGGGTGCAAATTATTTGTACAAGACAGGAATAAAAGTGGCTGCAAATTATTTGTACAAGACAGGAATAAAAGTGGCTGCAAATTATCAATGTTAGATAGGAATACTTGAAACCATTTAATCAAACATTGGAAAATGATAAATATTTATAAAAAAAATTAAAATTCTTTAAACTTAAACCTCTTGAAATATTTTTTGATAAAAATACGAGAGTGAATCAAAAGTTTTACAATATTTTGGTATGTGCTTATTTGCAGCATGTATATGATACAACCAAAGAAGTTCAATGTATAATAAATACTTGATGTGGTTGGTAGTATCAAGGTAGTTGGTGCACTTGCATGTTGAGCATTATTTCACTTGATGTGTGATTTGAAAGGTGTACAGATGAATGTGCAATGTAGACTAATTTGAGAGTTTATGCTTTACAAGTCTGAATAGAGACATGACACTGCAGAAGTAGCCAAAAACATTTTTTATGTGAAAGCTGAAGGTGCAATTGATCACAGTACAGTATCTAGATGAAATGGTGGAGGTGCCCGTGGTGTAATGGTTAATGTAGGAAATGGACACGGCGGATTGCATTTCATATAGCACTAATACCCTTGGGAAAGGTATGAATCCAATTATTCTCCCTCCAGCTATGGGTAAATAGTAGGACAGACTGGGTTCTTCAGCCTTGGTAGGGCAACTAGTCTAGGAGAAGGAAAACTCTGAATTCAAACCTGTTAAACTCTGCTTAAAAATTTGACCTTGTGTCATATCCTGCCTGAGCAGAGGGGTTTGGTAAATAGGATCTAGATGAAATGGTTTATGAAATTTCACTTGGGTTGTAAGAACCTCAATAATCAGGCACGGTCATATAGGCCCCAAATTGTAGATCCCAAGGCTGTGCTCCAAGCCAAATCTGGCAAGTAGCATTCAGAGAGTATCAGGTGAGCTTAGCATCTTACACCCCAGTGTGGTTTGTCACCTTTGTGATCTTAGTAAAAACATCTAGAGTTACTAAATTGTACTTCACATAATCAAATTATTACAAAACCTTTGACTCACCCTAGTAAAATTAAATTCTTACTTACTTGAAGCATTTTTCATAGAATGCATATGCTCCAGCAAAGTCATCATTATGCAAATAAATAAGGATAATTCCAGTGACCGCTTTACCAATCATTGGATAACTTTGGCTTCTTTCATGAAAGATTATTTCCTTGTTCAGACATTCCATTGCTTGGTCCAATCTGTCATACAACAAAAAATATTATGAAATAAAATGAAGACACACAGATGATAATTCAAGAAATACTAATGCTTACTAGTTTGTACCCATTGACATTCATCAGAACATTAAGTAACTATACTACTGTCATGAGAAGGATGATATAAAATCAATTTGACTACCTCATGTAGTACATTCCAATACAAAAATGAAAAATAAGTTCTGACTTCACCTCTTTATACTTATCTCCCTCTACCTATTTTTAGCTTGTAGTTAAAGAACCAAGATTTATTGCCTGCAATTAATATCTGTATTTTTAGTCTAATGAGATTAAAAAAATCTTTATACAGTCAAAGTCATAATTTGATCGATTACCTGAAAGACCTGTAGCCACAAAACACTGTATCTTTGATACTTTTTTTCAAAATATGTTCCTTTAATTTAGTCAAAAATGTCAAGTAATGATGATACATCACTCAACACTTCAAACTTTGTAAATATTCTTTATACAATTAAAGCCGTAACTTAATTGATTATCTAAAAGACTTCTTCCAAAAGGTTGTAACTTTTATAAGTTTTTTCAAACGGCATTGTTAATTTGGTCAAAAATATCTTTAGTCTAATAAGTAAATGAAAAATATTTTTTTACTAAAAACAGAATTTAAAAAAAATATTTTCCCAAACTGATGAAACTGACAACTTACTTTCGTTGATTGATTAATATTCGAGCACATTTGCCAATATTCTCAGCAGCATTGTTGGGTCGATCTTCATTCTGAAATTTAAAAAAGGAAACATTTCAGCTTAAGGAAGAAATGAAAAGTAATTAATGAATTATAAACCTGGTTCATAAGATCAGAACTGACGATTATTGAATATTTTTGTCAAATGAGCCCAAACTTAATTTCTATTTATTTGTAATTTTTGATTGATTTTAATAGCATGTCAACTGATCTAGGGTTATTTTATGCTTATAAGTTTAGGAATCATGCTCATTGTAAGTTCATTTTTTGTGTAATTGTTTCTTAAGAGGTATTTTAGTACACAACCCAATCAAATATGAATAATTTGTAAACAGATCTATTTGAGCAATAGATGGGGCCTTAACAGGTACAACACCCCAGGTAAGAGTTAGCCTGGGAGTAATAGCAATAAAGGGATACTCTACATTCCCCAGGTCTCCAGAACTAGAGCCTTCCCATCAGATGCAGTTTAGTGTCATACCTAGGACAAATAAATAGGAAGAGGTACCTGGCCATAGGAAGGAGGGCAAGAAATGAAGTGGTCTCAGCTTCAGGATCAGAAATGATGATACAATTGTTGATTGAATTAGATTTTGACTTGAGAGTCTTTTGAACCAGAAATGTTGAAAATTGCTGCTGTATATGGAGAGCATTTTAAAAGTGCTTTTTTAATTCTTTTTTTTTTGTCCAAATTAAAAACTTCTACTTACATCTGCAATGGCACTTGCTTTTTTAAAGAGATGCACAGCTTTTAAAGGTATTTCTTTCTCAATCATTCTGCAAACAGGAAAAATGAATCCTGATCATTCAAGTAAAAAAAAAACAAAACAAAAAAAATGCTGGGTTGATGAATTCTAATATTATTAATTCAACTCTTGCCTACTTGGGTTACCAAGAAAGGCATGTAGGTTTAGACCAATAAAATTACTGACCTAATTGAAAAGGAATATTTAATTCAACTTATAATAGTCTTAAAATAGGTTAGATCAGTTTTATGGCATATCAACCCTAGCAGGTTATTTATTATTAAATCCTATATATATATATATAAATACGATTTGTAAATGAATAGTTTGTAGATAGAATTATTTTTAAATGAGCCAAAGCTTATTTGTTGGCACAAAGTTAAATGGTTTCAAATATTGCTATCTAACACTTATAGTTCTGTTTGCAGATAATTAAATGGTTTCAATTATTGCAAAAAACACTTACCTAGCTTTTGCTGGGCTGTCTGGCATTCGTGCCAGATGGGGTATTGAAATCAAAAGGCCCCCAGCTTTGGCTGGGCCACTTTCAGGTGGGTGAGCTGCAAACTTTGTCCCCTATGTATAGCACTAGACCTTGCTGTCTAGTTCAAGCTATAACCCGGCATCCGTACCCAGACCCAGATTTGGGTTCGTGAAACTGCTTGGCTCATTAGACCCACATTGCACTTAGTGGGTCAATGAGCAGCATAGACCAGCAGGGTTTGAGCCTTGGCTCGTTCCCGACCTTCCCCTCTCCTTTATCCCCACTTTAATCGGCCTTCAGGCTTTTGACCTTGTGTTAAGTCCTGTCTGGTGGGAGGCAGCGACAAATAAATTCAACTATTGCAAAAACATGAATAATGCAATTAAGTATTAATCATTTGTTTTAACACATTTAAATGGTTTCAAGTAGAGTAAATAATTAAAGTGTTCTATATGATTCATAGATGGTACTCTAACAGGTACTTCCACTCCGAATCAGAGTGGACTTGGGAGTAATGGCAATGAAAGGGTACTCCCCACACCAGGTATCCAGAACTGGAGCCTCACCATCACAGTTTAGGGTCATATCCAGAACAACCTTTTTGGAAGGGGTCTTACCCCTCTGCTGGGGATACAGTCTGTGTATACTAAATGTTACTGACAAGGCATCGAATAAAGAGTAGAAAATTTATATTCAAATAAAAGTTTGAGAGGAAGAGAGAATATGGTTGGGGAGATGAATTTAAAAAATAAGAAGGGAGAGGAGGAGAATTGAAGTTTGTTTAATTGTATACACCCCAGTTGAACATATATATATACGTATATATTATTGTGGTTTATAAATAAGTACACTCCAAACCATTTTTTAAAATAAGTTAATTTTTCTTGTAAACCAAAGATAGTAGTATATGTGGCAATCAAAAATGAAATACACTCTTATATATATATATATATATATAATTCTATTTTTGATTTGGTTTGGTTTGTTTGTGAAATGGCATATCAACCATCATGTGTTATTTAATGTCAAAGCCATCCTTGTAAAACAGTCAGAGTACTATTTAACCTATAGCCAGAGGTATAAAAGGTTCATACCTTTCCAAAGGGTATTAGTGTCACAGTGATAGATGTATTTTTCACTGGCGGACAAATTCCCTCATAGAAGTAAATTGTTTGAACTGAATCAATCAAATCCACCAGGGGTAGGATACAAAAAGCCAGACCTTTTGTGAGTAAAAAGGGAACTCTCTCTCTTTAACCAGCAGCCACCAAGCAGTTAACAACACAGAATGAGCTGATCACCATTACCTTGCTTCCTGAACTGACAGGCCAATTACGTGTACACACACACTTTTCTTACCGATGAAGGCCTGGGAACTTTCACCATACTATAAATGGACGGGGAAGCCAAAGCAAAGAATTTTATATGTGTATTGCTTGCAGGTTACCCTAACAAAACTATAAAATTTTGTGTAAAGGAATTAAATTGTTGTTTATTATTTTTCCACTTAAAATTGCAGATGCAAACAGCAAACCTAGAAGACTAGAACAGAAAGAAGCCATACTTACTTGCCTCCTTTCTCCAAGACAAGACGAGCAGAATCTGGTGTTCCATGTTCCACAAACATGGAAGCTGCTTTCTCCATTAATTCAGCAGCTTGATCAAAATGCTTGGTTTCCTTACAAAGTAGTGCCACCTGTTCATAGTTCCTAGAATCAAGAGAGACAATCACAGTTCATATTTGGCTTGTTAATTTAAATTGATAATTTTTCTACAATTAATCATAATGTGAATACTTCTTGTTTAAAAATGTTTTTTTGCTAAAAGATGTTTCATTTTAATAAGAATTTGAATTTTTATACTAAGGACTTCAAAAGTAAATAGCTATTTCAATATTGTTCCTCTTTGATCATAATTTAAAATCATTATTTGGTTCTGAAATTGTTTTGGGAACACTCACTTAAACGTCACCTACTGTGGCCTTTAAGCTCAATACTATGTTACTTATAGAATTTATATTATAATTTCAAATAAATAATAATAAAGAAAAGGAAATAATCTATAATTATTATTCAACAGCTCCTTTTGAGAAATTATAATGGTTAAGGTGAATACAAATGCAAACCCAACACTATTACTTTTAATTGATAAATTGGCTTGTAGGATGCTGTGTGCAGTTTTGAATAAATCTTGGAAGCAGCACCATACTAAACAGCAGTTGTATTTGTCATTTACCTCCAATATTGCAAAAGCAAGACAAGCAAGACATGCTGGGGAAGTAAGAATGAGCTCATAAACAACATTCTCCCATGAACTCTAACACATGGACATATCAGTGTTGGTTGACTAGCAGAAACTTACATTCATCAGCTCTGTGTGGACACTGGGTGCCATCTAGACAACTTATAAAGATGATAGGAACAGATGGTGAGAAAGAGTGAAAGGAATTTGTGTTGTTGGCATGCCTTCATGAAGATGATTTTAATGCTAACATGCTCATGAAAATACCCCTATAATATTCAATTTTTCTGTTTTATGTTCATGTATTTATATATATATATATATATATATATATGTGTGTGTGTATGTATATATATATATATAAATTGAATAACCATATATATTTTCCAAAAAAGTTAATTAACACCAGAAGTTTATTTGTTTGGGTTTTATGGCATATCAACACTTGTAGGTTATTTAATTCTACATCCTGTTTATACATATATATTAAATATATTTCAAGTATTTCTAACATAATTCCATTAACTATTAATCCTTTGTTTGAACATAGTAAAATGGTTTCAAGTATTTCTATATAATATTAACAATTTAATTCAACATCAGTCATTCATTTGCACAATTAAATGGTTATACATATATCATGTGAAAGTGAATAGTTTGTTGGTAATTTTATTTTTAAATGAGTTAGAATTAATTTGTTTGCACACAAGTGTCGCTATTATTTCTACACACTTAAAAGTTTCAATGACAGCAATCTAACACAAATATTTCTATTTAATATGATTCATTTGTTTGCACACAGTGAAGTGGTTTCAAGTATTGCTGTTTAATACTAATTATTCTATTCAACATTACTCATTCATTTGCACATAGTTAAATGGTTCCAAGTATTGCTATATAACACTAACAATTTAATTAAACATCAGTTATTTGTTTACACACAGTTAAATGGTCAAACAATTCTATTTCTAACAATTTGATTTAGCATAAGTCATTTGTTTGCAAACAGTTTAAAATGGGCAAACAGTTCTATTTGACTCAAAGATAGGGCCCTATCAGGTGTTAACACTCCAAGTGAGAGTGGATCTGGGTATAATGACAATGAAAGGGTACTCCACATTCCCCAAAGCTTCAGGATTGGAGCCTCACCATCAAATTGTTTAGTGTCATATAACCAGGACATTTGTTGGGGGAGTTTTACTCATCTGTAGAGATGCAGTCAGTTATATTCTATAGCCCCAGCTGACTGGGCTCCACCAGAAGTTAGTACATAGAAGTTAGTACATAAAATAAAAATATTGACAATGTTTCTGTTTCTTTGTTTAATGGCATATCAACCTTTGTAATGCCAAATACCAAGGTATAACAAGAATAAAAATGCAATAACCAATCAATGCTTAGGATAATCCAGTTAACAGTACATAAGAGTATGTATTCACCCAACCCCTCCACTATGTGTAAAATATGACACAAGGTCATTTTTTTAAAGTGGAGGAAAAGTAGTTTGAATTCAGTTTTCCTTCTCCTAGTCTGGTTGCATAACCAAGGCTAAAGAACCAAGTCTGCACTATTACTCACCCATAGCCAGTAGGGAGAAGAAAGGGACTAATCCCTTTCCCAAGGACATTATGTGAATTGAAATGCAGTCTCATCCAGGAATTGAACTCAGGTTGCTGATATCATTTTGCTAAGACAACACTAAGTGAACCTCTTAAAGTGAGTAGCAATTAATAATTACCACCCTTAAAAAATTACAATGATCTGGGTGAGTGTAAACATAGACTCCATGCTATTATTAGTTAGTAAGTTACAAATTGGATAGTAAATTGCTTTATTCAGTTAGAGAATTTTAATGCTCTGACAAAATCTCTCTACATATAAAAAAAAATTGGATTATTATAATATATATATATATATATATATATATATATATACATACACAAGAAACCATACAAAAACCTTGGAAAAAGAATTGATAAAGTATAAAAATAAATACAATCCAAAAATCATTCAATGCTTGATATTTTAGTTACCAGTACAATGAGCAATAAGTACTTAATGATTATTTTCCTTGAGAAATTATAATGATCCAATTGAGAGTGAACAGAGACCACATGCTATTATTAAGTTACAAATTGAACTGGAAATTGCTTTATTCTATGAGTTATGAGAACAACAAATAAAGTGAATGAGATTATTAAATTAGATTTTGACTTGCTAGTCTTTGGAATTGGAAAGACTGAAAATTGTTAATGATTCTTTTAATGTTATCATGCTAAAAGTCTTTCTACAAAATGACATTTTTTGCTGTGTTAGATACAAAAATCAGATGATTGCAATATAGATGATCATTTTGTAAGTGTTACAGAGAGAAATATTCACAAGTTTGACACAAAGCAAAAATATTCACAAGTACAATACAAAACAGAATATTCACAAGTCTTACATAAGATTCCAGGGATGTAATTTCGGCTGCTTTTTCATAAAATAAAAACAATCATGTTTTGGCATGAGATGACAATCAGAAAATTGTTTCTGTGATTGGTTGATTAACTTTTAATTAGTCACAAAATAATTACTGATTGGCTTAGAAGGGAAACAGTTAAACCTTTTAATTGGTCACAGGAGGCTATATTTTAAAACTTTTTGCTCAGTGGTACAGAAACCAAGAAATAAGTTAATTTTGTTTAAATTTAATACTAATATGGAATATCAAACACAAAACACATCCAAACAATATTACATAGAGACTACAATCATACATGAGGAAACTTTGAAATATAAACTGTGCATTTTAAATACTTTTCATTCTCTTCACTGTTACATTTTAAACAAGTTTACTTGTTTTCCAATTATTTTTACTGTATTGAGTGTACTTGTATATTTTTAATATTCTTCTTTTAAGTATAGAATATATCTTTAAACAAAGTATATATACACAGTGCCACTTCTTAAATTAGAAAAACTAACACATTTTTGTCTTAATTTCTGCACTGGTCCATACATATTTAAAAGGTGAATGATAAATCTAAAATCTCGTTTAGACTTAGAACTTTTTGAACGACTGTCATATATATATATATATATATATATATATATATATATATATATATATTATTTTAGTTCCAGAGTTTCAACATTGGGGGAACTTCAAGTGGTATAATGGTTAGCAAGCTAGACTAGCAAACCTTTATGAGTGAGTTTGAGTTTAAATTTATTCATATGATCTTGTGCCACATCGAAACAAAACACTACAGAGTTTCCATATGGTAGAGTTTGGTAATAAAAAATATCTAATGACGTGTTTTGATTTATCTAACTTCTCACCAAGTCAGATTTAATACAAGGTTATTTTATAGTATGGGGCCATGCACAAATTGAGACTAATGTGAAGCTGTCACAAAAAATGATTGGTTTCATCAGCATTCTCCTTTAGAAGCACATCAGCCACCAAGCCATAAACTCAGCTCTGCTAAGCACATACTGTCTGCGGGTATGGCACCTAGGACCAAGCAAACAACTTAAAATCACCTACATGGCTCAAATATCAGAATGTTCAACTAAAAATATAAAAATCCTGGTATCTTTATTGACAAGAAAAGTTTTTATTTAATTTTAATCTAATTGGTTGGGGGTGTATACATAACTGTATATTTTAGATTGGGAGGGTTCTTAGCCTAAAATTTTGTCAACCTATCAAGCTCATATCTATTTACATTATATTTTAATGACAATGAAATGGAGCTATACATTCTTGAAAGATCCAGGACTGGTGTCTCACTATCAGATGGTGTAGCGTCATATCAGGACATTTGTTGGTAGGAGTCTTACCCCTCTGTCTATGCTTAAAATATGCTTAAATCATCATCATCATCATCATCATATCGTGCTGGCAGCACGGATATCCCTGACCCTCTTTCGCCACTCCTCCCTATCGTTCATCGCCCTAGGCAGGTCTTCAGGACAACAACCTGTATCCTCACATAGCTGCTGAATGTACGTTCGTGCTGGTCGTCCTGCTTTTGCGCGGCCGTGTGTGGGGATCCATAAGAGTACATCTCTTATGAGTTCATCTCTGCTTCTCCAGCAATGTCCTGCATGTCTGGTTCGCCTAACTTGAATAGTTTTCATGATAGGGGGCAGGTGGCCGTACAGTTGGTGTCTTGTTGGGTGTTGCCGCCAGGACTTGTTGAGGATTGCACGCAGCATTCTTGTGTAATTGCCATCTAGTTTCTTCTCCAGCCGTTTTGTTAGCGTCCATGTAGTGCATCCATATAGCAGTATCGATGTGACCGCTGCCTGGAAGAAACTGCGTTTCATTTTATCGGTTAGGTCTGATTTCCATATAGTCGATAGCCTATTGATAGCTGTCCATGCTTTCGTTAACCTCGTTTCGATGTCCTTTTCGGTTGATTCGACGCTGCTTCCTAGGTACGTGAATTTGTCTACTAGTTTAAGAGGGGTTCCTTCTAGAGTGGAGATGTCCCCCGTTTGGTTATAGCACATATATTCCGTTTTATGTGCATTAACATGGAGGCCTATGCTTGCTGCTGCTCGTTCCAAACTATGCAGAAGTGTTTCGGCTTGGTCAGGTGTATTTGCCAGTATCGCTATGTCATCGGCGTAGTCGGCGTCGGTAATTGTTGTTGCGGGGTATCTTCTGCTTCTTTTCTTCGTCAGTTCGAAGCCATTCTCTTTGATTTTGTCAATCGATGTTCTAAGTACGTAGTCTAGACAAATGATAAAGAGATACGGAGCCAGCGTGTCTCCTTGTAGTACTCCTGCTACTATGTCGAAGTATTCTGTGTCTCCATCTGGTGATCGTACTTTTACTTTAGTGTTTCTATAGAGAATCGTTATTGCCGCTACGGTTTCTTTAGGTATGCCGTACGCTAGTAGGATTTGTTCCATCTTTCCTCTGTGAATGGAGTCGAAAGCCTTGGTAAAGTCGACAAATATTAATGTCGCTTGTAGGTTCTTTGCCCGTACACCTTCAAGGATTCTGCGGATGGTTAATATTTGTGAGGTCGTAGATCTATTTCTTCGGAAGCCATTTTGGTTTTTTCTAAGTATGTTGTCGATTTTGGGTTCTATTCGGTTTCGTAGTAGGGCATTGTAGATTTTGGCAGCTATGGATGTAAGTGTTATGCCTCGGTAGTTTTTGGCTAATCCGAGGTCCCCCTTTTTAGGGAAGGGGAGTATGCATGCCTTCGTCCATCTATCTATCGGATTTTGATTGTATACTGCGTTGCAGTGTCGGAGCAGTATGTCGTCGAATTGTCTGGTCTTCCATACTCCCGGGGGAATTTCGTCCAGTCCTGCAGCTTTCCTATTTTTAATTTTTCTGAGAACCGAGTTGAGTTCTTCTTGTGTGAACGGTCCAAGTTTAATGTCTAATTGTTTGCTAATTATTCTGGTGATTGGTTCAGGCGTTATTTTTGGTGGGTTTCCAAGTAAGTTTTCGAAGTGCTGTTTCCACAGTTTTATTCTTTCTTGTTGGTTTGCTGCTTTAAGTTTTGCTTTGGCCGTGTTCTTTCTTCTGCTCACTTTGTTTATTGTTTGCCAGGCAATTCTAGATTGTCTATCTTCCACCGAGTCTCTAATCTTATCTATCTGATTTTGAATGTATTCTGTCTGTTCCTTTATATATATGCCTGCTAATTGATATTGTGCTGTTTTTAGTTTTAAGGCATTTGTGTTTGTTGGGTTTTTTCGATAGTTTTTGGAGGCTGTTTTCACTAGTGCACGTTTTTCTCTCACCGCTAAAGTTTCCCATGGGACTCTAGCAAAATACATTCCAACAAAAATTAAAACTAAAAAAAAAATGCTTAAATATTCCACATCTATATATCAGATTTTTTTGTCTCATATTGATATGACAATAAATGTGACAAGTTTTAGACATTATAAAGCATTGTATCTAATCATATATATATATATATATATATATATATATATGATAAAAGCTACTGTGCAAATTAAGTAAAGTTGGCAATCTTAGTCGAAGGCAAGCCGAAAGCTCCCTTTTCAATAACTACTACACCGAGGTAAATGAGGGGGACGCTACTCCATTTCCAGGATTGTTCCATTTTACCCTTGATTCTCACCTTATAGTGCTGAGTGCTAAGGAAGGTGGTATCAAGTACCATTTTTTATTTCTTTGAGTCTTTGGTATGACTTGACATGGGATTGAACCTCGATCTCCCAGACCATTGGTGAACATTTTACTCATTAGGCCAATGGCCTCAAGTACCATTTTTTGAGTCTTTGGTATGACTCGACGTGGGATTGAACTCCAGTCTCCTGGACCATTAGTGAACACTTTACTCATTAGGCCAATGGCCTGGTATATAACTTTACTATATATATATATATATATATATAAAAAGCATAATTGAAAAGTAATTCCCTATTTTAATGTTATAATCTATTTCTTAACTATAAGTTTTACAAGAAATATATGAGAGGAAAGTGTACAATATGGAGTTTTATTTGACATTCATTGCTGACACCAGCATTTGCTACCAGATTCTCAGGTTGCCTTGGAACCACATGAACTGATTTCCACAGGAACTCTTGTGGGATAGAAGACATAACTTCTTGTATTCACCCTTCAAGTTCTTCCAAAGTCATTAATTTGGTAGAGTAGACTCATTCCTTTAACCAATGCCAAAGAAAAAAGTTGCAGGGTGTTAAGTCAGGGTTTTTGACTGGCCACTCATGTGGGCCATGATGACTCATCTATCTCCCAGGGGAGTGAGCATTCAGCAATTCACAAACAATATTAGCAAAATGAGGAGGAGTGCCATCTTGCATGAAAGTCAAATCTTCAATATTCTCCCAAGTTCTGATAACTGGTCAGATATCATCTTACAGCATGATGAGGTATCTTTCAGTATTCATGGAGTCTCTTTTCAATCACCCTGTGTGTGTGTGTATATATATATATATATATATATATATATATCAGTAGTTACTCTTGGTCATCAATGTTACTTGTACTCATATTTTTTATATAATTTACTCTATGTATATCATATAAATACTAGGTATTCTATGTCCAAAGTTAATTGTTAACAGGAAAATTTATATTTTTGACAGAAATGAAAATGCATGTGAAATAAATGTACAAGTCAAAGCATTTCTTTTATCAATTGGTGCATGTGTTTGTGTATATGTTTTTGCATTAATACATGTTTAAAATTTAGTTCATTTACTGTTTTTGACCCAAGTTAAGTGCCTATCTTCATCACCACTTGACTCTTTGATGTTATCTGCTCAATGTTTAGGTCAATGGAACAAATCACAGATCCCACACTAGCACTCACAGAACTTAAATGGAGCTTGAATCTCTGGGGCCCAATATTGTCATATCAAATTTCCCTAATATATCATAATAAACAAAAAAAAAAAAAAATATTTTCAGTCCAAATCTAGAGGTTAAGCTGAAACAAAATATAATCTTTAAAAAATGGAGATTAAAAGACTTTTTCAGATCATTTTTTTTATTTCGTCAATAAATCTATTCATCTTAACTATATTATAAGGATTTTTTTTTTCAAGCTGATTTTCATGGGCTCAAGCCCCATTACATATTTTCTTTCTTCATGTAACATTATGGACACTGTCAGCAAAATTTATCTAAATCAACATTTAAAGGAAAATAAAACAAAGATAAAAGTTAGTGAGTTAAAATAATTATTCATGTTGAGTTGAGTCAGTCCAACCAAAATTAAGGACAAATGACATGCTACAAGAAAATTTTATTGCTTTGAAATAGACTTGACAGAATAGCTCTTTGGCCTGAGCCTGAAAAACTACCCACAGAGCCACCATTGATATATATATATATATATATATATATATATATATATATATATGTATATATATATAGTTAGCTATATTTATAAATAAAGAGTGCTCAATATCAGTAATCAAGTGAGTGCGTCTATATATATGATAACATAAGCAAAGTCATTAGTGCTTGGTGACTGTCAGTTTCTTGTGATCATTCGACCAAATGATCTGTGTTGACTATGTTTATGGTATCCTAACTTATGTGTTATATATATATATATATATAAGATGTTTGTTGTAGATCCAAAGAAAGAATAAAAATATATTTTTTAAAATAGGTAAGTCCACAAAGAGATTTGTATTTTTTTTAAATCTATTTATTTTGTTATATATATATATATATATATATATATATATATATATATAGTATACTTAGTCCAGTTAAACTGGAGTTAGGAGTAATTCCATCAGGACAAGAAATTATTCATGAATGAATATTTAAATTTTCCTGGTAAAGAGCTCAATGTACCAATAATACAGAGCAATAATTTCTTTAAGAAAAAACAACGAAACCAATCACAAAGGATTATAAATTTATTTCTATCCTATTATGCATTTTTGAAATTTCCAAAAACACGAAAAAAAATTAACAGGACTTCTTCAGATTAAAAAGATCTGAAGAAGTCCTGTTAATTTTTTTTCATGTTTTTGGAAATTTCAAAAATGCATAATAGGATAGAAATAAATTTATAATCCTTTGTGATTGGTTTCGTTGTTTTTTCTTAAAGAAATATATATATATATATATATATATATATATATATATATATAATGGCTTTAAAAAGCATATACATTTTAAAATACTTAAAAATTAAAAAAAGAAAAACCAAAATAACCAAATCTTTGTTTCGATCACGTCTCATCAAAATTCCAACCTGCATTGTGTATACAAAAGAAATTTTACACATTACTTTTATATTTAACACAACAGCTCTGGATTCAACTAATCCTGACTTAGTATGTGAAGAAAATAGTATTATCCATACCTAATCCTCTGGTTTACGGTGAATTTTTATTTTGGCTTTTTTCTTCCTCCCACACTTTTTCACGGTCACCACTCATATATTACAGTATTTTTCTTTGATAAGACGTGATTGAAATGAAGGGTTCCCTTTTTTTTAGAATTTTAAAGTATTTTGAAATCTATACAGTTTTTAAAGCCATTTTTAAATTTTGCATGTACCACAAAATCTTTACATATATAAGATTAACATCTTACCTACTGATACTAAGTATTTTTATCATTAAGGGTTTTCGGACTATTGTCTTCATCTTTATAGTTATTTCCACAAAGTTTCGGCCAATATGTCCTCCAGCCTTCTTCAGGTGTCCTGCTGGACACATAACGTAACAGTTATAGTGTTGGTTCCCTAAGCTTCTAAGGAGACAACCATCTGGAGGTTGCAGGTTCAATCCTGACTGCATGCAAGTAACAATACAGGAATTCTTAACACTTGTACCTGGTTATGCTTAACAGAATCAGAACAGGCAACCCCCGTGGATTCAATAAAGGACGTAGTTCAAAGTTTCTTCTAGGTTCCTGACTTCGACAAACACCTGAAGAAAGCCAGAGGACATATCAGTCGAAACGTTGTTGAAATAACAATAAATAATCCGAAAACCCTGGATGATAAAAATCATCTTCATCTCAGAAATTCAGATAACTGATACTAAGTATGTTTGCTTTCACTAACTAGAGAAAAATCTGTGGCAAAGAGAATTGCTCTACCAGTCTTTAAAGAAGCTACCACTGTATTATTCATAATTTGAAGTATCATGCTGTTTCTAATGTTCCAGGATTCAAAGGATTCAGAGTATGGTTTCCTGTCTACATGCCTGGTTGCATTTTGACACTCATGCACTAGGTAAGTAAGGAACAAATTTAGAAGATTGTGTAAACACAGGTGATTAAGATAGAAAAGTTTCCTACCTATATTGTTAAGATGGTCAATTGATACCTTAATTTGTTATGAATAGTTGATGACAACAGTTACAAGACTAAGAACAGATTCTAATACAGTAATACCTCATTTTGCACCAATTCTCTATGGCATACAGGAATCTCCAAAATAACTGTACATTTTGGTTAATATGCAATACTCCAGAAAATAGTGACTAGATGAGATACACAGAACTAATTCTTTCCATCTTGTTGAGACTCAACAACATTGTATATAATTGATTGTTGGCAAAATACTTTCAGTGGGATTATAATTGCATACTGTCCAAAAGCAGTATTTATTTGTACCTCCCACTAGGTAGGATTTGACGCAAGGTCATTTTAATGTGAGGGCCACACATGAATTGAGACTCATACACAACATGTGCAAAAATGCTTGGTCCTTCAGGCACCAAACGATAAACTTAGCCCGCAAAGTGAGTATTGCCTTGGGGCAGGCCCTCGGGCCTAAATACTTACCAGAACAGAAGACTTGGTGCCAAAGGAACCTTTGCTTGTTATCAATTCATCAGGCAAAAAGACCAGGTACAATGTGAATTTTTGCATCCACCAAGCATGAACGACAGGTGGCATGTCTGGAGGAAAGTAAAGTGTCCTCTAGTTAATAAACCACTAGCTGCTTTTATGGAAAAGGTTGAATTCACTTCTAATCAGCAAGTAGGACAGGGAGATTCAACAGCATTTAGTAACCAAGAATGGTGAGTTCAGTCAGCATAAAGAATCTCCACAGCAGTTGTATGAAAGAGAATGGTTAACAGATGAAATCAGTTTCCAAAAACAAGTGTATTCTCTAATGCGTCAAGTGTATGACAATAGACACAATAAGTGACATTTCAAAGCTCTAAAAAAAATAGCAACAAGGTGAGATACACAGCACTAATCATTTCCATTTTGTTGAAGCTCAACAACATCATATACAAGGTGTTCCTAAAGTCTGGACATGAAGACAAAATGCATATTTTTAAATAAATGTTTCAACATTTTATTTAATTGGAATATTAATCAATAACATCTCCAATGGGATTTCCACCATTTGCAAGGCAAAATTTGATGCATTTTGTTAGATTCATCTGACCCCAATGCTGTAATTCCACATTAAACTTTCTAATCACCTTCTCCACTATTGAAAAGCCAGTTGGTGCTCTCCTGAGATCATGTACATTAAAAACATCTGGTATTTTTTAAAACAACCATCTTTCATGTTTATTCTTATAACAAATGTAGTTGTTGACCACCTTTGGATACCGATCCTTAAGGAATTTCCCACATCAATGTGTGGAGCAGTTTAACCCTTATTGGATGAATGCTGTCACACAAACAAACACATATTTAATCTGTGGGTATAAAATAAATTATAGTTGTTTATAGTGAGTGATATTGCCTGAATCCAGACTTTAGGGAAACCCTGTATATTTACACTGGTGCATAATCCCACTTACACCTAAAATTCTGGTAAAATTTTCTATCTACACAATTTTTTATGAATGTTTAAAAATGACAACACCATCTAAAGTTTGTGTTAAGGAGTTTTTTTCTGAAAATTTCTAAAAATCATTATTTCTAAAGCCATGGAGATTCTGATTACCCAAAAAATTATTTTGTTAAGTTTTAAGCATGGGGTTCATTTTGCAATCTACTTTTATTGTAAAACAATCTCTGACTTTGCGTCCAGTTACAAACTGTAAATATTTGACAATACTGTTCTTCAAAATGTTATTGTATTTGTACATTGTTGTTTTGTGACTGTTTAGTCAAGTGGTTGGGCCTTATGCCAAAATCAGACATTGAAATCAAAGTCAGGGGTCATTGCACAACAAACATATATTGCAAATTGAACCCCTTGTCAAAACTAAATAAAACACCTTTTCAGAGTTTTTCTTACGAAAATCTGAATCTCTGCAGAAATAATAATCCAAAAATGTTTTCAGAAAAAAACTCAATAACACAAAAGTTAGATTTGTTCTTAGTTTGAAGCATATATATATATATATATATATATATATATATATATATATATATATGCATGCACACAAGTGCTGATTTTATCTCTCACTTTGGCAACATGACTTTACTGTACAACTAAACTTCAAGTAAGACGTTAATGTGTTTGTGCCCTTTCATATTTAGTGTTGGACATTGGCATGATGGTTAGAGAGTTCGCTAATGGCCCAGGAGACCTGGGTTCAATCTCCAGGTCGAGTCATACCAAAGACTTAAAAAATGGTACTTGATGCCTCCTTGCTTAACACTCAGCATTATAAAGTACAGAACAAGGGTAAAGTGGACCACTCCATGGAAAGGAGTAGCACCCTCTCCTACACCTTGGCGAGGTAGCTATTGAAAAGGGAGCTTTTGGGTCACCCTCAACTATGGTCACTTACTTTACCCTTTCATATCCTGCTGGTTCAAAGAGCAATACATGCACATTTTATCAGTTGGGACACATTTGTATTCTTATCAACATTTTTTGTATGTATATCATGGATGTATTAACTGTTTCTAAATCTGTAAATGATCACATCTTATCTTTCCTTCTCTTTACTTAGTTTTAGTGTATCAATACTAATACTAATACTAATATTAAATCTTAGTGAGTGGGGATGTGACTAAATCTTCTCTAGTTCTAAACCTATAAGAGCATGTTAGCCCTTACTCGATTAGTTTGTCAAAATCAATTTCTATTTGTAAACAATTATATGGTTTCAAGTATTCTTATCTAATACAAATAATTCATATGCAATTATATGGTTTCAAGTAACTATTCCTATTTGATGATAATAATCTGTTTGACTATAATTATATGGTATCAAGTATTCCTATCTCCTATCTAATACAAATAATTTATATGCAATTATATGGTTTTAAGAAATTATTCCTAATTAATAATAATTGGTGTGCATAGAGTTATATAGTATCAGGTATTCATTTCAAAACAGATCTATTTTATTTGTAGATGGAATGGCAGTACCTGTTAGGGTACTGCCATTCCAAGTTACAGTGAACCTGGGATTAATAGCAATATCAGGAGAAAAAACAATCTCTCTTTAATAGAGAATTTATGGATATCAGTAGGTACTCATTGAAGTCATGTGGCAGCCCATTTGAGGATTATCAGGATAGTTATAACTAAGTCTTTGACAAGTGAGGACATTTGACCGAGTTCTGCTAAGAAACAATTATTATATTCTTGATGGTTCCTCATACTTTTGGGATGTAACAAGTTTTGGTCTTTTCTCCTCTTACATATACTGCTTATCTGAGTAGACATAGTAAGTTAACCGACTAGAGTTGAGGGCAACCTGAAGACTCCCTTTTCAATAGCTACTACACTGACATGTAAGGGAGAGTTCTACTCCTTTCCTTGGATTGTTCCACTTACCCCTGATCTGTACCTTACAGTGCTGAGTGTTAAGCAAGTGTCAAGTATCATTTTTTTGAGTTTTTGATATGGGTTGACCTGGGATTGAACACTGGCCTTCAGGACTATTGACGAACACTCTACCCACTATACCAATGGGCTGGAAAAGTAGACATATATATATATATATATATATATATATTAAAAAAAATTTTGTCTACTGGGGTACATTATAACAGTGGTCAACATGATTTTTGGTGCCAAGAAACAAAACATATCTTTAAGCTAATTTGATGGCGCCAATTCTGAAAATGACCTTAGTTTTTCATGGTTAGCTAATGTTTTTGTTGTACTGTAATTGCTCAATTTTGAAAAAAAATCAATTTACAATCTTGGTTGATCGCAAAATTTAGTTAATGGTCGTAGAAACCCAACAATTTATGTAAGCCACCTAAATAAAATATTTTTCATAAACAAAAAGTTTTTTTGAGCCAAATAGTTTTAAAATAGAAGTAGCAAATTTTTCCAGTTTATCGCCAAAATTCAAATTGACTGATACACTTTATCAGTAATAATACACTTTAATAAACCTGATAATTAATAAGACATCAAAAAATGAAACCCTCTGCTCGATATCTATAAATTTATCTCATCACTTTTGTCCCTTCACTACAAAAGGAAACCAAACACATTGAGAAAGTTGGAAAGAAACTCCAGCTAAAGACATCCCAATTGAATGCACCTATTCTCATCATGTACAATGGAATAGATGCATTCAATTGGGATGTTTTCATCATGAAAATGGTTTCACCATAATATCAGGAAACTAATTAAAAATGATGAATTTTTATAAATCAATGAATGATTTGGAATTATATGCTTGGACATTGTTGACATTGTGAAAAACTTCTTAGGCAATCACTAAGCAGAAAACTACAAGGAGTTAGTGGAAAAGCTGTTAAAAAGTTTACAGCACATAGGCACTAGTATGAGTATTAAGGTTCATTTTTTACATAGCGATCTCAATAAATTTACGGATAATTATGGCGATGTAAGTGATGATCAAGGAGAATGATTCTATCAGGATATCAAAACAATGGAAGAGTGCAACCAGGGATGGTGGGACAAACAAACGATGGCTGACTACAGTTGAATACCAAAAGAGACTTAAATAATATTGAACATGATAGACAATCAAGAAAGAGAGAATTTTTACCATAGTTCTTATGTTCACAAAGGTTTTATTTCTACTGTTAGTTTATTAAATGATTTGATGAAAATACTTGTTGGTCTTGGTATATTCAATAGTGTTATTTTTAAAGACTTAGGGTCTGATTGTTATTGCAAAAATAGTATTTCTCAATAAGCAGACCAATATTTGTTGATTTATATATGAATTGAGAAGTATCCACAATTTTACTTTGAGAAATATTGCCATCAGTCAATATCATATATATAGAAAACAAATGAAAAAAAAATATTTTTTTTCCAAAAATGAGGCATTTCTGTAAAGTAAAAATGGTAGTTTACCAAGAAAAAGTAAGGTCACTTTCAGATTCAGCAACCTTTAATTAGCTAAAAAAAAATGTTTGTTGCTGTTAAGGCAACAAACATCTTTTTTAGTTCACCAATGTTATTTGTCAACATATGTGTATTGTAGATAAAATATTTTGTGTTCATTTCCTACATACCTATCTGTTGATGTTGTTGTCTGTCTTGCTAAGGTATTAGTCTATCAAAGGTATACTAATGCCTGTATAGGGCCTTTAAACAAAATCCAATAACAATGAAAGCATGACTCCATATTTCCAAGAACTCTAAAACTGGAACCTCACAGGACGCAATTTGGTCTTATACCCAATAGGAGTGTCTTATACTTCTGCAGGGGATTCAGCTAAGCAGCAGACCATTGTTAGTGAGTTTTATACTTACTGGTTATGCCAAACTTCTAACCTTGTGTCAAACTAGCTAAACTTAGTAAATGATAACTGTAAATCTCTTGATTACTCAGATGTGTTCATACCTCTATTGAAAATAGCCTATAAAGCTTGTATTGCCATTTATGCAATAGTTTCCCTAGCTATGAATAAAGTAGTACAGATTGGGCTCTCTAGTCTTGGTGTGTAACCAATCTAGGTGAAGGATAAGTCTGAAAACCAGGAATTGCATTCTCAAAGGTTTTGATATTGTCTTCAGTATTGTTCTGACCATGACACTGATGCCAGACAGTATTGGCCCTTCCAGTGAACATCAGTTACAGAGAGAGAAAGAGAGGAAACTTTTGTCATGGGCAAGAGCAGATCTCCCAGTCTTACCTAAGCCTGCATCCAGATCTATGGCCTCAAGAGACTAATGGATGCTACCAATAATTATTTATCTTAAACAGTACTGTTTTCTTTGGTGGTATATCTTTAGGAATATTTCCAGAGTGCAAAATGAGGTATTATTCTAAAAGAAGCTTGATTTTCTATCTAACAGTTATAATTAATGAAAAAGAAAAAGACAGTTTGAAAAATCAGATTTACATGTTTCCCTAGAGAAACTATTATCAATGCAAATGATTTTATGATAAAAAAAAGAATCTACATTAATGGGAGAGAAAGTTAATTTTTATAAAGTCTTCTTGCAAATACATCTACACAAGCCTAATCTCTGCTGTTTACCAAAGAGGCATTGGTCTCTATATGAACTCAGATAAAACAGATTCATTTGTTTTAATCATGTCTTCTTTATATGGCAAGCCTCTGAAATTAGTATACTAGTTCATACATCTTGGTAGCAATATCTCATCTACTGACAGTGATGTCAACATATGCATGGGTAAAACACCTATCAACAAGTTATTGATCATAAGGAAATCTGATCTCTCGGATAAAACATAACATGAATTCTTTCAAGCTGTAGCCATGTCAGTACTATTGAATGGTTGCATCATGTGGACTCAGTAGCAATATCTCATCTACTGAAATCTCTAATAAAATATAACAGAATTCTTTCAAGCTGTAGCCATGTTATTACTACTGTATGGTTGAAACATTTAGAGAAAAAGCTAGATAGGAATTATGCTGCAGGCTGTTTTGAATAAATCATGGAAGCAGCATCCTACAAACAGCAGCTGTATGGCCACTTAACTTCCATCTCACAAACCAAACAAGTAAGACATGCAGGGCACTGCTGGGAAAGTAAAGACAAATTCATAAGCAACATTCTCTGATGGACTCCTACACATGAACACACCAGTATTGACTGGCTATCAAAAACTTACATTTATCAGCACTGTGTGGACACTGGATGCTGTCTATAGGATTTACCAAAAGCGATAAATGATAGGGATGGATGGAAAGAGAGGGTGAAAAGAATCCATACTGTTAGGACACTATGATGATGAAAGTGTCTGAATGCTTAATTTTAAAATTTAACTTTATCATTATGGAAAGATAGATTTAAGTCAATAATATTGTATCTCATGTCTTCTATCCTGTATTCTCTAACAGACAAAAAATAAAAATAATCAAAATCAGCCTTTCCATAGTGGTTCAGTTGGATTTTAAAATAAAGCATCGAAACACTTAATTATGTTCCTGTCTCTTTACTGTCAACGTATCTTTTAGCAATAAAATCATTTATATTCTGATTAGGTGAGACCTCAAGGGAAATAAGTCTGTCTTATTTTTAAAAACTGTCTTTTCCTTCTGTCATTTAAAACTTTATTCATAGATATACAAAATAAATAAATATATATGAATATACAAATATTAAATTCACTAATTCTACAGTCAACAAATACAAGGATTAATAAAAAGTTTTGCAGTATTTTGGTAATGTGCTAGTTTGTGGCATGTATATTACATGATAAATGCAGTTCAAGCCCTGGAAAAATACCTACTGTGATTGGTAGTACTGTGGTAATTAGTGTGCTGAAACACTGTGTATTGCTTCACTGTGAGTGATTTGAAGGCTGCACAGATAATTTGGGAACTTATGCTTTATGAATTTACACTGGGTCATAATGCAGTAGAAGCAACCAAAAACATTCATACTACAAAAGATGAAGACACAGTTGATTGCTGTACAGTAATCAGATGATTCAAGAAACTTTGATCAGGTTGCAAGAATTTTAACAATCAGGCAAGATCAGGTAGGCCTAAAACCATGGCATCCAAGCCATATGAGTAGCACTCAGAGAGTATCAGGCAAGTTAGGCATCTCATAGTGCAGTGTGGTTTATCACCTTTGCAAAATCAGCAAAAGCATCATAAATGGCTGAATTGTGTTTCATGTTACCAAAATATTGCAAAACTTTTGACTCACCCTCATAAAATGGAAGCCACATTTCACAATGACATATGCAATGACAAACAATAGATATTTTTAAAAAATGTTAAAGACTTACTTTCCAGCATAGTATTTTCTATGCTATGTTAAGGAAAACAAAGGCAAACAAAATTACAAATTGTAATAGAGTCAATGTTAGCATGTCATCACATTATCAGGTACATATTTAGAATCAATATCTGTCCAGAAATTCAAAGAAACATACACAACAACGTATGACATCCTACAACAGTGTATACAATCAGGAAATTTATCTTTTTTAGATTTACAGTATCGGACAAAAAACAAACAGAAAAAAACAAAAAAAAATGAACCATTTTTTATTATTATCACAAATTTTAGTAAAACTTCAATAGCTTAGACACATATAGGAAGTGATAATTTTTCTTGATAATTGATGTCACAGTTTCCTTACAATTTTTGTATCTTCAGACGTAATGGTTTTTCTTTTGTGGTCAAAACATTTTTTGATGATAATTTCCAGTTTTCCTATAATTTTTTAAGCAAACATCAATTGATGAATAATGGCAATTCAATTTCGTTGTAATATCACAAAGTGAGAGTCCACAATGATTGTATGCCTCGATTTTATCTTTTTCAAACTCAGACAACTGTTTTCCAGTTATTAACAATGGACTAATCACGTATTAGGATATCAAATCAAGGAAAAGAAAATTATTAAAAATTTTCTGTTTTGTTATTTCTGAAAATTTTCTTTAGAAAATTTTGACTTTTTGCTACAACTTAGAGAACTTTAATAACAATAATAAAGGAAAATAATCACTTCCTATAAGTGTCTAAGTTTCATTAAAATTTATGGTAATAATAAAAAAATAGACATTTTTTTTTCACTGTTTTTTTTTTGTCCAATATTGTAACCCAAACAGAAGAACCTGTCAACAACTTCCACTACAATACAATAATTTCATCATGCACTAATATATTAACTCATTCACGAATCATAATGAGATGGGGGGGGGGGCTATTACACTTTTCATTGTTGTCAAAGATGAATGGTTTGTAGGTTGGTTGACTGCTATCGATATAATTGTGATCAGACCAAGAATTAAGCTTTTTTGGTTAATCAGAAGGCACCACAGGCTAAAGCTACAGACACTTCTTTATTTGGTTTGGTTTATTTAATGGCATATCAATCTTTGTGGGTTATTTAATGTCAAAGCAATCTTTGTAGAAGAACAGTAGTGATATTATTTAACCCATAGTTGGGAAGTTAAGGGAGTTCATACCTTTCCCAAGGGCATTAGTCTGAAAGTGAATGTAACAGCATGACTAGAGTTTCAACTTGTTTATTTTGAGGTTGCAGTTGATCATTTCAGCCATCATGCCATAAGAACTTCCTTGAATGCTTCTTTATGCCATCAAAAACATAAATTAAGTAAAAATAACAAGCAACATTATAAAACAAAATAAAAAGCGTTTATTTTTGTTAAGTATAAGTAATGTCATAGAAGAGAATGCATTTCAACAAGTTTTTAAAAACCTTTCTTTAGGATTTAGTCAGGGTTTAACTTAATCTGAAAACTAGAATGGATTTCATATTGTACACAAAATTGTATGATGTCATACTTTGTTGCTTATTTTTCTTTGCATTTCTGAATCAACATAAATTCTAAACAAGTACCAAAAAAAAAAAAAAAGATAAAAAACTGACTACCTGCCCAGTTTCACCTGAAAACTACAATGGGTTTCACATTGTACATAAAACTACATGATATTATACTTTGTTGTATATGTTTCTTAACATTCCTGAACAGACATCAATTCTAAACAATTTTATTTTAACCCATTGTATCTGATCCCACTTGAAAGTATTTGTTGAATAAATCTTATTTCTCTAGTGAGCTGGGGAGACAATCTTGTATCATTAACCCTTTTGCATGTAGATAATTTTTTTTTTAATTCTTGTAGGGTGAGTAAATTATTTTCTATGCATTAGCAATGAGCAGCCAATAGGAAAATTCTTTACTTTGACTTACAACTGGAAAACAAAAAAAAAAAAAAAAAAATTGTCCTGCAGACAAATAAAATGTTACTGCCAACAAAAGGATTACAATGACTTTTACTGCCTTTTATGTATTTCAACTTCAGCACTCTGTTGGCGTTTGACAAGCAAAACCTTTGTTCAGTTACTGTAGGCAATTTTGATTACCAAATATTGCTATGGTAGAATTCCACACTCTGCTATGGCAATAACAAAAATAACCTAGACTTGAAACCTTTACTAAGTGTTTAAAGTCTTGGTGCTCTTGAAAAAAGAATGTACTTCAAGGAGAAGTAATACCAGTGAATAATGTGGCTCTTTGTAAATTATACCATGATAAATCCCTCCATATCAAATCCTTCCTTGTAAATTTCACTAAGAGAAATTCAGTTATAGTCAATTTCAGCTGACAAATAAATGATATTATGTTGTATATTGCATATAAATATATCAATGAATTACATAAATTTTGAAATAATGATTATACTTCCTGTTTGTTTGAAACTATCATTTAACTATTATATTGAAATCTATTTCAGAACAAACAGACTTACCAAATTATAATTGAATAAAAAAAATTAATAGCAAATATTGGGTTCTTTTTATCTATTGTAGTCTTATTCTTATCTTTATGTTAAAAAAGAAAAGAAAAAAAAATTATTTTACAACTTTACAGTTTCTTTATAATTTCTTTGTTTTTCTGTTGATTTTGACTGTAACTGTATTTGTAGTGGAATTTATTAGTCACTGAATAATGTAGAGAGAGCTAAAAGTTAAAAGAGGAACAACAGAGAGCCAGGCAGTAATGAATTCTTATGGACAGGATTATATGATCATATTTGAATAATTACTTCCTGGTTGGCTTTCCTGATACAATTAGTTAGCAATAGGCTGACAAGACTCCAAATATAAAGAATTCAAATTTCATTGAAAGCTTATTTCTAAAACATGTTGCTTTAAACAGTCAAAGAACAAATGTAAACATGACCTGAATATAGGAATCTTGTGATATAATCTTTAACATAAGTGGTGGGTTGAATAAAAAATACACATTGACAACTGATGTTTGCATGTATGTATATATACAGATACACAGACACACAAACACATGAATACGTAGACACATACACACACGTGTATAGACACATAGATATATACACATACACACGTGTATAGATATATAGATACATACACACACACGTGTATAGATACATAGATATACACACACACGTGTATAGATACATAGATATACACACACACGTGTATAGATATATAGATACATACACACACACGTGTATAGATACATAGATATATATACACACACACACACACACACGAGTATAAATACATAGATATACACACACACACACTCTCATATATATATATACATTATACACACAAACACACAAATATATATATATACATATTTATATACACATCGGTATGTTAACAATTTTCAGATATCATCATTTGCATTGTCAAATTAACTTTCCTTTCTGAGGAGAATATTGATTAGGTGCATTCAGTCTAAATTAGCAGAATCTGAGAGAACATTGTGACAGAAATGGCTGAATAACAAATATATTTCTTACTGAGGTCAAGAAGCACGCTAACTTTGCTTACCTGTGTGTGTGTGTGTATGTATATATATATATATATATATATATATATATAAAAACATATCTAAATAAAAATCTAGCTGCAATTCAAAAAGCATAATCGACATAATTGAATATTGCAACTGTAATAAAGTATACATAGGATAAACAAAAGTTTTTCATAATAGAGTCTCTTGACATAAAAGCAACATTAAATTACCAGAGAATAAAAAATCATGTTTCAAATGAATGTTGTCATGGAATCTTTAAAATAATGCCAATATACCAGACTGATGACTACTCATTACTCAAGATAAAAGAAAAAAAACTTCATAGATAAATTTAAACCTACATTAAATAGAGCTTAATTTCACATACTCACACACACACACAGCTGAATTTCACAGTCACAAACACTCACTATCTTAAAATATATCTATGACACATTCAACTCAGCAAGAAAGATAGAGAAAAGAAAAAAAAAACGACTGAATGTACATTTAATATGTATTAATACGTTCTCACACACATTCAACTTAGAGAGGAAGAGAGAAAAGAAAAACAACAACCAGATGTATGTACATGTATACAAATGTAAACACACAGCCAAAGCAGATACTCATAAATATTAATACGTTAAAAAAAATCCAACTCTTTTAACAAAACAATCTTCATTGTAAAGGGTAGAAGCAGAGATGAACCTAGACATTATTAGTCTTCTAAAGAGAACCATGAAATCCAAAACACATGTACAGCACAAATATATCAAATAAAAACCTAAATTACCAAATTCAATTTTATTTTTGGACCTATTCATTGAAAAAAAAAAAAAAAAAAAAGAATAAAAAAATACATATAAATACACACACACACACACACACACATATGTACATGAGTATGCACATATATAAGTTATTAAAGTCATGCCCACGGTACATCTAATGTTCTCAGATCTTCCTACCATGTTTTCCTGGAACACATAAAACTTTCTAAGAATCTTCCATTGAAAGTTTAAAATTTTCAGAAGATTTGACTTTGGAAAAGTCTATTTGTTGAGAATGGATCTTTTAACAATGTATATATATATATATATATATATATATATATATATATACTAGCAGAAGTACCAGGTCTATGACTGCACTAAAAGGATATTTTGAATACCAGTGAGATAGAAAGGGGAAAAAAGGAGTATGCTAAGAATTAAAAATGTGTTCGAATTTGAAGTAAAATAAAATTTCTCTATCTAAATGAAAAGTATTCTTTTATTTTATGAATTTTTTTAAGCTTACATTTAAAATAATACATATAAAAATATGTAATCCAATACTGATGAAAGGTTTAAAACATTTTCCTGATTTTTTGGTCTTCAATAAATTTTTATGTTTAACCATAAATGTTAAGTATTAGAACTATTTTTAGTTAATTATCAAAAAAGTAACTTAGTTTTAATTCAAATTTTTATTCACTCTCAAGAATCAAATAAAACAGTCTAAAAAGTCATATATTAATATATTCTTTTATTTAAGGATTTTTTTGTTTACATTTAAAATATCATTTTAAAAAATGTAACTCTAAACTTGTAAGTGGTTTGAAAAATTTTTATAATTTTATTTTTCTCATGACTTTTTAAAAAAAATATGACAAAAATTTAAAGTCAGTTCTTATTTGCCTGTTGTGTAATAGTAATAAAAATGTATTCATTTAATTTATTTTCTTTTTTACCCTATAAAACTCTGATGATAAAAAGAAACTACAAATTAAAAAAATTACCAAATTTTTAGGTGGAAAATTTTGAGTATGAAATCAAATAAAAAATATTAATTTATTCTATGAATAGTTTATTTCTTTAAAAAGTTTCAGAACTACACTGATTAAAAACAAACAGAGTTTATTTTAGGAATTAGAAAAAAATATTTGTTTTTAAAACCAGTTTTTGAGTTATTGATAAACAATACTTCTTTTTAATTTTTGTTATTTTTTTCTTTTTACCTGCTAAAAATGTAAGATTATAGGTAGGTGCAATAAAAAGAAGCTACAAAATAAAAATGTGTCCTCACAATAAAAAGAAGCTAAGAAATAAAAATGTGTCCTCATAATAAAAAGAAGCTAAAAAAATAAAAATGTGTCCTCACAATAAAAAGAAGCTAAAAAATAAAAATGTGTCCTCACAATAAAAAGAAGCTAAAAAATAAAAATGTGTCCTCACAATAAAAAGAAGCTAAAAAATAAAAATGTGTCCTCACAATTGAAAGAAGCTAAGAAATAAAAATGTGTCCTCACAATTGAAAGAAGCTAAGAAATAAAAATGTAAAATCCTTTGTATCAATTTTTTTTAGTTTTGATATTTAAGATAGTAGTTAAAAAATGCACCACTTAGCTTGAAACATTTTCATTTTCTTTTTTAGTTCTCCAAAAAAATTAAGCATTTCTTTTTTTACAATCAGTACTAAATTACAAAACAATAATTTTTGAAAAAGTATAAAATTCAAATTTGGCCTATGGAATCTGTTTGATATTTAAACAATGAGTCTTAAGAAAAACTGAAGAGTTCCTCTTTTTTTGTACGTATAAAGAACTGTGAGTTCCACAAATCAATGACTTTTAATTATTGAATTATATTATTTAATCAGTAAAACTTAAAAAGTAAATTTTATACTTTTTTTTACATTAAACATGTGAAAGTGTATGAGTGATTTTAATGCTCAATAACATCTCTTTTCTGAATTATAAGCTTATACATACCAAAAAAGAACTGACTCCTATATATGTACACACACATTTGGACCTTAGCATTTTTAGGAACTACTTGTGGAAATCACTGATATAAACATCTCCCTTATAACTCAAGTTCATTATACTTAATTAAATACAGCAGTTATTTTTGTGGTCTTAATAATAATAATAAATTGCAGTATTACTTAATAAAACCCACTGTTTCTTTCTTTGAATCTCATATAGTTTTCTAAAATAGAAAATGTTTGCCATCTTTCACCTATAATCTTGAATCTTGCCCAGCTTTTATGTGTGGGTCAATTATATAAAAAAAAAAAAGAATAGTTGATTTCAATATTAATCATTATAAAGGGGGAAAACTCTAGGAACATGGCTAACAATGTTACATACAGAAAATGTTGGAAGTTTATAACTACTATCTTTCATTTTGTTTCCATCCCAATTAGCAGCACCTTAGTGTACAAAAAATGGAGTTTATATTATTCAAAGTTTTTCATAGAGAATATCACTCAATTATATAGGTCCAAACGAAAGCAGAACATTCTATAAGTCTTTAAATTCTATGATGTTTTTAAAGAAAAACTGAGGTCATTGTCAAGTTTGTTATTGATTAGTGATTTACTTTAATGGCATATATATATATATATATATATATATATAATAGCTGAATTACATCTGTGTTGATTAAGAGGACAAAACTAAGATCACAGCTAGTTTTAATGATGATAAAATGATTCATGTTGATGATGGATTGGTAAGTGCTGTTTCTGTTTCATTAATCTTGTTTTCATATTTTATATGCATATATATATATATATATATATAGTTTTGGTTTGGTTTGGTTTCTTTGTTTAATGGCATATCAAACTTTGTGGGTTATCTAATGCTAAAGCTATCCTTGTAGAAGAACAGCAATGACACATAACTGGAAGGATAAGGATGTTCATATCTTTCTCAAGGGTATTAGTCCGAAAATGAACATAACAGCATTACTGAATTTAAAACCCACTTATTTGAAGGCTGCAGTTTAGTATGTTAGCCAAAATATAACAGGGACTCCTTCTAATATACAGGATATCCCAAAAGTTACATTGAGATTTTAAAATCAAGTAATATGTCTGTTAATTATGTATGATTATTTTTTTGCTAAAAGAAAATTTGCAAAATGAAGATTAACACTCTTTAAGGATGAAACATTCTGCTGTTTAAATGTTCTTTTTTTAGCTTTGAAGATATCTAATTTAACAATTCCTAGGTGACTTCCTGGGACAATCTGTAAATACATTGTGTCTGGTAAATTCATCATATAACAAATTCATTGTATGGTAGATTTATTGCCAGTAAATAATTCATGAAGAAAAACAAACACATTCAATAACAATAACAAAAACAACAAAAAACAAACTCCTTATTTCACTGCAGTAATAACACAAAAAACAACTACTATCACAATCAACCCCCCCCACACACACACACCAAAAAAAAAAACTGTAAATTCTTTGCTATAGATGAAATATATTTAGAAATGGTAAATGATTTAATGAGACACTTGTTTCTGCTTATTGTGCAATAACTTCTCCACATCAGATGAAATATCTGCTGATGACAGGAGCAAAACATCATCCAGATGGTTATCACCCAACCTTGTTCTTAAATGACTTTTAGGATGTGGCCTGCAAACCAGGTGTTACCGACCCCTGCCCTATATTATAATCTCCTACTTTAAATCAGTATATAATTATATATTATAATCTCTTGTGATAAATTTACTTAGAATCTAAATACATTATACATCTGGGTTTCATCTCAGGTTCCTTATGACTAAGATTTGATACTAATCATATATAAAGATAGGGAAACAATTGATTGAAAGACAATAAAATCGAAATCATGAACTTACTTTGCAGCATGGAAGAGTCCAAAACACGTCAAGGAATAATAAATGGATTACAATTTCAAAGACTATCAAAAGTTTAGAATAGACAATTAAAGAATTAGAGAATGAGCTATAAGATGCCAAAAAGTATACATGAGATACAAAGAGTAAAGAATAAGAGAAGAAATTTGGAGAAAAGAATATTTACTGATATTACTATATTTGATGCCATATAAGATCCTCTCTCCTTTTCCCCTGAAACTGGCTCCAAAAAAATATCACCCTGGTAATTATTTACAAAACTGAAGTATTTAATAAGCTAATGTTTATCCATATACTACTGTTACTTCATTTGAGAGCATATAAACTTCCCTCCCCCATGACTTTAAAATGTTCTGCCAAGTCTTATATTTTAATTTGAAGTATTTGGTAGGCTAATTTTCTCTCAGATATTATAGTTACTGTATTTAATGGCATAAGACCTCCCTCCTCACAAAAAAAAAAAATCCACCCAGTCATATGCGAAGTTATGGTCTATGGTAAAATAGTATTTCCCCATATATTACTATTAAACAATTTGACAGCAAACAAAAACTACCTATTTTTTTAAAGAAAACTGATTATGAATATATCCTCCAATCTTATATGTGAAATTGAGGTATCTAACTGGCTGAGTTTATCCAGATATTACCATAATTGCACTTAATTTTCCTCCTTTGTAAAAAAAAATATTCTACAAGTCTTACATGTGAAGGCATATAGTTCTTTAACTTTTCTCATTCAGTAAACACTTCAGAAGCATAAAAATATTTTTATAGGCATTATATATAAATGCATTTAAAAAAAAAAAAAAAAAGAAGAAAGGTATTTACCATATATACTCACATATCATTTTTCAAAGGTGATTTTCTAAACGTTCAATACATCTACCAACCGGTATGTTAGAGTACAGAGATTTGATCAAATCCCAATACACTAATATAAGTTGTAAAGTTTGCAACTTTAATCAAGGGTGACTTAAAGGGTCTCTTTTTCAATAGCTATTAACCCAAGGTGTAGGGGAGGGTGCAACTCCATTCACTGGATTGCTCCACTTTACCCTTGAACCTTACCTTATAATAGTGAGTGTTAAGCAAGGTGGCATCAAGTAACATTTTTTGAGTCTTTGGTATGACTTGACCTAGGATTGAACCCCAGTCTCCTGTACTATTGGCAAACACTCTACTAATTAGGCTAGGACCCCCAATATGGCCGGGCAAAAGCAGGACGACCAGCTCGAACATACATACAGCAGCTATGTGAGGATATGGGATGTAGCCCTGAAGACCTGCCAGAGGTGATGAACGATAGGGAGAAGTGGCGAGAGAGGGTCAGGGATATCCGCGCCTGTGGCACGACATGATGATGATACACTAACATACTGGTTGATGTATTGAACATTCAGAAAATCACCTTTGAAAAACAAACACTATATTACCCCTACCCATGTCTAAATTAATTAAAATTTGTACCTTACTCACATATCATGTAACTTTCTGAGACCTAAATTGAAACTTTTCCCAAATTGTACAGGTACTAGTTGGCCGATTTACAAACACACAAATTTTGTGTCTTGTGTATGATGTGACCCCCTAATATTAGACTAAAATTCAGATCTCAGAAAGTTGCAAAATATATGAGTATATATGGTATACATTTTAGCTTATAAAAGTAATTTACACTACAGAATAGTATCAGTATTTACTTTTTTTATACAGTAAATCAAAGATAGTTATCAATGAGAAACAGTGATGTAATGTTTTCTATGTATGTTTTCATACAAGAAACAAACAAACTCTTATTTTCTTTTCAATGCTTTCTCACTTTTTTTTTTATATCTAATTAGGGAAAGAAGAAAATTACATTCAATATAAAACGGAAAACTGGAACAAAATAGCTTATTTTTTTCTATTTATAGCTAACTACTGAAGGATGTTATTCTCTATTAGAAATTCAAAAAGTATCAAGAGGTAATTCTTCCAGTGAGATTTTAAAGTTTATCATCTCTAGCGGTAGAAGCTAATAATTCTTTCCAAAAAATATCAGCTGAAATTTCAGATTTGATCTCTTCCTTTGAAAAAATTGGTTTGGCTAATTTGACTGATTTTGATGGCATGTCAACCTGTCTTGAGTTATTCTATGCTTAGAGATTAGACAATTGCACTTATTGTATGTTCATATTAACATTTTTTGCATAATTGTTTCTTAAAAGGACTTTTTTTTGCAAAAGTCCAATTGAATACAAATAATTTTTAAACAGATCTATTAGACCTATAGACTAGACTCTAACAGGTACTACCATTCCAGATCAGAGTGGACTTGGGAGTAATGGCAATGAAGGGATACACACTCTCCAGATCTCCAGAAATAGAGTTGCACTATCAAATGCAGTTTAGTGTCATACTAAAAAACTTTATATTCTATAAATTTCTTATGTATACATATACTCCATTACAGGTAACACTCTCTCTGTATATGCTGCAACATTTCAACACAGTAATGATTAGACACACATGCATATATATATATATATATATATATATATATTGAATATCAGTAAAAGAGGAAGGTGATGAAGCTTAAAAGGATTAAGAGATTAAAAAAGATATGGGTAAAAAGAGATTAAAGGTAAAGAAGCCAGAAGATTAAGACTATAAATGAATGAATTTGAAAAATTTAGCAGATTAAAAGGAACAAAATGAAGAAACTCAAGAGGAATTTAAGAATTTGAAGAACTGAAAAAAAAAGAAAGAAACAAGAAATTCATAAAACAAACGAATTGGAATTTTAAAAAATAAAAAAAAATTAATTAGTACAAAAGTTTACTGGACATAAATGATTTAAAGTTTAACCCTTTCAATACCACATTTTCCACTGTACTGCATCTTCCAGTACCCGCCCACTCCCAAAAAACAACTTTTCAAAAGACATTACTTTAAAACAGTGTTTCCCAACCTTTTTGAAAGACAATGGTTACTGCTACACTTTTCTTAAATCTTGCATATCTTTAACAGTTGTATTTACCCAACCCCTCTACCATGAACAGTAAATGACACAAGGCTAGTTTTAAAGTGGAGTAAATATGATTTGAATTCAGAGTTTCCTTTTCCCAGACTGGTTGCCATAGAAAGGTTAAAGAGACCAGTCTGCCCAAATATCTATCCATAGCTGGAGAGAGAATAGTTAGATTCCTACATTTCCCAAAAAGTATTAGTGTTATGTGAAACACAAAATGTCTTGCCCAGGTTGCTTAGTCGAGTTGTAAAATCCACTTCCTATGATGATAGTTGTTATGCTAAGTGTGCCTCCTTTAGCATTTATAAGAAAGAAGTTCATGATCATTTTAGACATCATACAAGATTTTTGAAATTGATCAAGGACCCATAAGCTGTCCACCGCACACTCTATGAGATAGTGCACATAACACTGTTAATCTCAACTTAATCATATTTAACAGTATAGAGTGTTGTTCTTCCATTGTCTTTACTTCCTTGATGATATACAAATTTACTCATGGCTCCTTCAAAGCCCTAAATTCCCCTTTTGAGATAATTCTTGTCACCACTCACTTCATAAACTCTAATAGCCTTTCTCTAGGGGTTAGTGTGATTAAGAAATACTGTTAAGAAACACTTTTAAAACCTTTAAATCAGCATAAAATGTTATGATAATCAAGGTATATGTTATAAAATGGTATTAGACTGGACTACACAAGGGTGGTGCAGTGAGGCCAGATGGCTGGAGCCTGTTTAGAGTGCATACTCCAGACACCTTGCTTATATTTTTTTTTTAGTTTAATGGTTTCTTTGTTTAAATTAGTTAAAAATTTGGAACAGAGATATTGAAGAGAACATATTTGAGAGGTTTGGACTTTAGCCATTTCTTTGCCCATTTGGGCTACCATATTAAAAATGATGGTATCAAAAAGGAAACTCCACTAAGAAAAACTCACGTGAATGCAGAAGAAACATCAAATAATAAATGTAGGTATCAAAAATACAAACATGACTTTGTCATCTTCTTCTGTCACTAGTATAGTATATAATAGAGTGTGCCTGAATTTCCTGAAATTATTATAAACAGAAATGAACTGCGATACTCCAGTGAGGAGAAATTTAGATTTGAAAGTACCTAAAAATAGACATTACACAGCCCAAAGGTCTCCAACAAGATCCCCCCTCCCCAGGGATTAAATGAAAAGTTATTTCAATAGGGAATACTGAATCAAACTATAAATATTATTGCAAACAACAGATTAACTTCTGCATTCTTTATTTGTCTTTAATACAGTTTGGTTTCTTTGGTTGTTGGTGTTTTATGGCATATCAACCATTGTAGCTTATTTAATGACACTATATATATATATATATATATATATATATATATATATATATATATATAATTGTTATCCACAGACAGACTGTTTCATAGTATCACAACTCTTCAGTGTGGCTAGACACGAAGGACGCTTCAAGCTAGGATTGAAACCCACCTAAGTTCATGCTAGACTTGGTATCTTACCACTCAGCCATTTCGGTGACCTACATTGGGTCAGAAATTATAACGCATTATGTATTAGCTTTCAATTGTTTACATTTTTGTGCTATCAGACACCAGAGTGCTTAATTTGTTAGAAGAGCTTTGCATTACATGGGTGGCAGCCATTAATTCCTTTGCCAGAGTGTTCAACCCCTGGGAGGGGAGCATATATATATATATATATATATATATATATATATATATATATATATACACACACACACATACATACATACACATGATTTGTTTTGATACTATTTAACTCATAGCTGGGGAAATAAGGGGCTCAATACTTTTCCTAAGGGCATTAGTCCAAAAGTGAATGTAATAGCATGACTGGAGTTCAAACCTGTTTACTTCAAGGGTACAGTCAAGCACTTTAGCCATTACATCACGAGGACTCCCCAATATGATTTGTAAGTAAATAGTTTATAGGTAACTTTATAAACAAGTTAGAGCCCATTTGTTTGTACACAGTTAAATGGTTTCAAGTATTATTATTCAACATTAGTAATTCTATTTATCAAGTATTCTTGTCTAATATGAACAATTTGCACACAGCTGTATGGTTTCAAATAACTAAAGTTGGTTTGGTTTGGTTTCTTTGTTTAATGGCATATCAACCCTTTTTAGGTTATTTAATGCCAAAGCCATTCTCCTAGAAGAACAGTAGTGGTACTATTTAACCCATAGCTGGGAGGATAGGGGGGTTGATACCTTTCCCAAAGGTATTTGCCCGAAAGTGAACGTAATAGCGCGACTGGAGTACGAACTCGCGTACTACGATTCCGCTCAAATAACTAAAATCAATAATCCTAAGTAATGATAGCACAATTCCATGGGACCCTAACAGGTACTACCACTCCAGGTCTCAGTGGTAATGAAAGAGCACTCCATATTCCCCAAATTCTAGTACTGGAGCTTCACCATCAGATGGTTTCTTCATTTTCAATATCATATCTACTTTCATAAGTTATTTAATGCCAAAGCCATAATTGAAGGACAACAATAGCAATACATAACCCATAACTGGGGTATAAGAGAGTTCATATCTTTCCCCAAGGTATTAGTCCAAAAGTGAACATAATAGTATAACTGGAGTTAGCCACAACATCATAAGGACTACTCCTAATTTCATTTAATTCTGAGATAGGATAACATATATACCCGAGTATCATTCAATACTAACCAGCATTATTTGTTGACTTTTGCAATGAGAAATTGTAGGTGTATCAGTTAGCCTAGGCTTAGCCCAACTATGTACATACACACAAAGTTTATAACTTGCATATGCTGTGACCCCCTAAAATTAGGCTAAAATTTAGGTCTCAGAATGTTGCATGATATATGAGTACAGATAGTAATCCTCATAATACCAGCAAATGGGAAACTGTGTGACATTGGTAAAAATCATTTTAGTGCTAAATGTGCATCTGATATGTCAGGGGACACAGTAACAAGAAACTTCTCAGTGAAATTCCTCAACAGGTGAAAACTATGAAACAGCAGATGGAATCTAGTCTGATATTTAATGCTAGTTGCATATGGTATGGCTTAAAGAATTTAATGCTAGATGCATATGGTATGGCTTAAAGAATTTAATGCTAGATGCATATGGCATTGAAAGGGTTAACAGATTAAAAGATAAGCAACTAAAAGAGAGATTAGTAAATTGAAAATTAAAGCCTCTCACTCCTAATCCCATGGAAGATTTATCCAGCTCCATATGAGGCCAGAATGTGACACAAGGTCAGTTTAATGTCAAGTGCCCTGCAAGATTCATAGGATAAAAAATATTGCTCAGTTTTACTGGCATTCCTCATGAGGGGTGCCTCAGGCTAATGAACCTATTAATTTTAATGACCAGTATCTGGTAAAGATTTACTTTAGTTTCTTTTCTAATGGCATATCAATCTTTGAGGGTTATTAGATGCCAAGGCCATCCTTGCAGAAGAACAGTGGTGGGACTATTTAACCCATAGCTGGAGGGATAAGCGGGTTCATGCCTTTTCCAAAGCTATTAATAGAAAAGTGAACGTAAGATGTGACTGGAGTTTGAACTTGCTTACTATAATGCTGCAGTCCAGCACATTAGCTACTACACCACAGGGACTCCCATCAGGTAATGGAACCTATCCCCATGAAAAGAAATTCTTATCATGCAATGTGCTGTCAAAGAAGTAAAAAAATATCTGGAAGGTTCATTATCTTACACTTCGGAAAAACACTTTAAATCAATACTATCTACTTAAAGCCATCATTAGCAGCCATTAAGCTCATTGCCAAGTCACTTGGAATTTTGTAGAATTTATATTTAAAAAAAAAAAAAGAAGGTATTATTTACTAATGTATCTGTGGTACAGCAAACTTCTTGGTTGTCTATTTTCTAGGAAACATTTTTTTATAAAAAATTAAATTATCCAAAATTCCAAACAATGGACATATTTTTTGAAAAGTTCTATAGAAAATTCTAATCACAGAACTATTTTTAAACTCTACTGTCTATTCTCTAAAAAAAAAAAATCTACTGCCTTTTCTCGATAAAAAAAAATCCATTTGCACCAAAGTTAAAAACAAACACAAAGACTGAGAAGAACTGTTTTAAATTTTTTTCTAAATCTTCAAAGTGTCCTCAATCATATTCATTTCAATTTAAGACTGAAAAAACCCATGATAAATAAAAAGAAAATAATGATATCTATGATAATATAGTGGCTTCAGCATTTGTGCTTACTCATATCATTATAATTTATTCAGGGGAGATAAGAATAAAAAGAAAATCAGAGAACTTGTCCTTATTTGCAATTGATTATAATATAAATTCTTTAAATAAATTGTGACTTGATATTGAGCTTAATGTCTGGTAATGTTAGGATTTAAGGTAATTAAAAAAAATTAAACAAATGTTTCCATTACATAGTTCTATTTTTAGTGTCCAGATATACAAATGCAGTCACTTCAGTAGTAGCCAGTGGTCAGTTAAAAGAAAAAAAATTGTCAAATAATATAAATCATTTCTGTTGAACATGAAAAGAAAGAAATTAAATGAAAAGACAAAAAGAAGCAAAATCTGTTGCAAAAGAAAAAGATACGAATTTGTCATGGATTGGATTTCAGCTGTCTTGATGTAAGCATTTTTTGCTAGGTCATAGGCTTTACAAGTTCGGAAACAGGTAGCTAAAAAAAAAGAAAGAGAAAAAAAAGAGAATTATTTATTTAGTTAAATAAGATTTTTGATTAAATACAATTTTCCATACAGAGAGGAAAGATGGAGTGAATACTTCTAGAATATAAATCTGGTAATAGATGACCACTTATCTTGGCATCTGCATGGAAAAATCTGCCAATATTACCACTGGAAGCATAGGAATATTTCTTAGTCCTTGTGCTTAAAAATTACTAAATAGTATAGAGAATATTTGTGCACTAAATTTAATGGCAGTGATGAAACACACATCACTACCTTCTATAATGGGTTTTCTTCCCTTGTCTGACGCATTCCCAAATGGATTCTGATCATGAATGTTCATATAGGCAAGTGTGAAAATAAATTCTGCTTACACAACTCTCCTAATAGAAATGGTGAATATCTAGTAGAGGTTTACTTGAAAACAACCTTGTATGCCTAAATGTTAAATTTAAAAAAGGAAGTTATGGACCTACAACAATTCAAATAACTCTAAAGCACTGCTAGATTATTTATTAAAAAAAGAAGAAAAAGAGAATTATTTATTTAGTCAAATAACATTTTGATTAAGCATAAGTTTCCATACTGAGGAAAGATGGAGCAAATACTTGAATGATATAGTTTTCTAAAACAAACTGTTACTGCTATAATGAAGGTCATGGTCCACTCACCTGATAGCAACACTGACAACTTTGATATTGTAGCTGCAGTCTTGACAAAATATCTATTCATAATCTACCCAGATGACATCCTATGAATGTCAACAGATCTAATGAAAGAAAACAGCTTCACACTAAAAAAGACAAGAAGCAGACAATATTCCATGGAAACTAATACTGATGCCAACTACATGGATGATCTAGTGCTTCATGCAAATACACCTGCTCAAGCCAAATATCTACTTCATAGCTTTGAGAAAGCAGCAAGAGGCATAGGTCTCTGTGTGAACTCATATAAAACAGAGTTCATGAGTTTTAATTAAATGGTAAACTTCTGATATTAGTAAACCAGTTCATATACCTTGGTAGCAATATCTCTTTTGCTGAAAGTGATGCCAACATAAATATAAGTAAACCATAGACTACAATTGACATGTTATTAACCACATGGAAATCTGATCTCTCTGATATAATAAAATGAGAATTCTTCCAAGCAGTAGCTGTGTCAATACTAACGTATGGCTGCACCACTTAGATTGTAATGAAATGCTTGCAGAAACAAATCCTGGAAGCAGTATCCTACAAAAAAGCAGTTATACAGCCATTTACCTCCCAACACACAAACCATCCTAGTAAGACAAGCAAGATATGCATTAAGGTATTGCAGGAGAAGTAAAGACAAATTCATCTGCAATATTTTCCTATGGACACCCTAACAGTGGCCAACCAGCAAAAACTTACTGATAGGGATGGATGGCGAGAGAGAGAGTAAAAGGAATTGCACTGTTGGCACACCAAGATGATATGACCATATTCTTCAAGATTATCCTGGTCTTGGAATGCGACATCATGATTATCCTGGCCTCCGAAAACATGGCCACAATTATCTTGGCCTTCACCACGATTATCTTGGCTACTGAAAACATTCCCAAGATTATCCTGGCGTTAGAATGATCATTAGTGTGATTGTCCTGGCCTCCAAAAACATTCACCATGATTATGATGGCCTCAAAATGACCCTTGATATAATTATCCTGTCCTCCAAAAGCATCAACATGATTATCTTGGCCTTCAAAAACATCCTTAAGATTATTTTGCAACTGAAAACATGGCCATAATTATCTTGGCCTCAAAATGACCCATCAAATGATTATCCTGGTCTCTGAGTGGACCTCACCACAATTATTCTGGCCCATAAAAACATTGCAACAATTATCCTGGTCACTGAAAACATTGCCATAATTACTTGGCCTCAGAATGACCCTTCACATGATTATCCTAACCTCTGAGTGGTCCTCACCACAATTACCTGGCCCATAAAAACATTGCCATGAAGGCCACTGAAAACATTGCCATAATTATCTTGGCCTCAGAATGACCCTTCACATGATTGTCCTAACCACAATTATCCTGGCCCACAAAAACATTGCAACAAAGGCCACTGAAATATTGCCACAATTAGCTTGGCCTCAGAATGATTATCACTATGATTATCCAGGTCACAGAATTATCATTGATGTTATTATCCTAGTCACTGAAAACATTACCCCGATTATCTTGCCTTCCAAAAACATTCGCCATGATTATCCTTACCATAGAATGACCCTTGATGTGATTATTCTGGCCTTCGAAAGCATTGCTATGATTATCGTGGCCTCTAAAAGTATCACCACAATTACCTTAGCAATGGAAAACATCGCCACAATTATCTTGGTCCCAGAATGACCCATCAAATGATTATCCTGGCCTCTGAACGATCCTTGCCATGATTACCAAGGCCCTTGAAAACATGATTATGATGGTCTACAAAAACATTGCCATGATTATCATTGCCTATGAAAATATTGTCATGATTATCTTTACCGCAGAGTAATATTTGCAATGATTATCCTGGCTTCAAAATCATCCTTGCCACAATTATCCTGGCCTCCAAAAACATTGCCATAATTATCTTGGCTCCATGCAAGCATCATCTTGAGTATATATAAGTTTATATAAACTGAATGATAGTCACAAAAATAATATCTCAATGAAATATCTATTGGCTGAAACCATCCCTTAAAACCAATTGTGAGAAAATTTAGCAACATTATTTGGCAAAAATCAGATCTGTTCAGGATATTTTCATGAATCTTTGTTTCAAATATTCTTGTTACTGTCATCTGTTTCTTATAAATTTCATTGCCCACTTTTATGGTTGGGTTGGGTTTTTCTATCTAATCTCTAATCCACCTCTCTAATCCACCTACCCCCAATTTTTATCCAATGGATTTAGACAAATTAGAAAAATAACCTAAATGGTGTAAAAAAGCCTAAAGAATTCTGAAGAAAATTCTCATCTCAGATGATAATTATCTACTCACCAGCCTTGGAATACTCTTCAATTGCTCCTTCTAAGTCGGGTTTCCACTTAAATAAGGAAGTTTTCTGACTGAAATAAAAATAAAATACAAAAATATTAATGCATTTAGTGGAGGGAGTAACAAATAACAATAAAATAATGATACATTCTGGCGGAAAACCCATCCTATAGGGTGTTCTGGATGTGACTGTGTCCAGCGGTTAGGCTATAGTTATGGAATTTTAGGGAGTGTAGAGTCACCCCTTTGTTGCCATTACTCCCAAGTTCACATTGAGCTATAGTGGTAGTACCTGTTAGGGTTCTGTTGTGCCTTAAATAAAATAAACAAAAATAAACCTTGCATTAAGTCTAAAAATAGAATGGTAATTCCAAACCTAAAGGTACCAGTTTGGAAGCAAAAATCAACATCCATGTGGACAGAGTTGTAACAAAACCATCCGATTCCAAAAACCATATTTTCCAACCAATGACAATAAGGACTAAAAGTCTGAAATTTTGGTCTGTCTGAACCTAGTGGATTACTATAAAAATAACCAAAGAAACCATTCATAGCAGCCACAGCAATTAACAACCAGCTTCATAATATAGACTAATTTGGACACACATCAGCCCACTGATATACCTGACCACACACAAGAACACTGGTAGACACACATATCGGATCACACACAAGAACACTGGACAGGCCACACAGCAGAGTTAACAAACAAGATTATTGCTGAGTAAGTAAATATTACCAGAAAAACACACCATACTTTTACATAAAACTTTCTTCTATGAGAACTTTTCCTTTATAAAGACTATCTCACACATATATACTCACACACAAAGAATTTTTCTTTTCAGTTTAACATTTTATCAATTTCCTCATATATTTTTGTCAATTTTGGATAATAAATTTTCACTTTGTTATAATAGTTGAGAATCTTTTTAAAAATTTTAATTGCTTTATCAGGATTGTATTGTTCACATGCTCTTCTCGACTTCGTTCCTCATTTATTCCACTACTTCTCTCACTCAGTCAGCAGGAGATCAATTGAATTTTCCTGACTCTATAAATGAGGCTAAATGAATTCTACTACTATATTCCTAACTCTGAAACAGCTCCATCTAGGATTCAAATAGATCTGTTTGAGATTGTGACACTATAGTATAGACCTTTGATTTATTGGTACATAGGGTTAGATGTATGTGTATGTATGTGTGTGTTATTTAAATGAAGATTGGGTGGTAGGAAAACAAACTTCCACACGAATCTATTTCTGCTGATAGCCAACATGAAAACTGGAACAATACTTACCTCGGGACTGTTCTTTGCACACCGCAAACAACAGTACTCTTGTTCTCTCTTTTTCTCCGGAATATGGGTCTACCCTTCACAAGTCTCAAAGACCAACTGACTTGAAACCAAAAGTCAGCTTTTTTTATCCTTACTCATTCTCAGGCAAGAAACAAATCTCTCACTTGTATTAGCTGCATTCTGGTACTTACAGGTTGACCATAGGTATAGATGTAGATGTGCATGTATATGTATATATATGCACTTATATAGTACTAATACCATTTCCCAAGGGTATTAGCATTATGTGAAGTGCAAATAGCCTCATCTAGGATTTGAACTTCATTCTGTGTCCATTTCCTATGACAATAATCATTACACCACAAGTGTGTGTGTGTATGTGTATATATATATATATATATATGTAAGTATGTCTATCTGGTTTGTGTCAAAACAAGGAAAGAGGAAGTAATTTACTCACCCACCACAAGTGACCATGTGACCTTGAATAATCATGAAGCTACTTATAGGAAGAACAAATCAAGCATTTCCTATTTATTGAGTTGAGTGGAATGATCCAGAAAGTACTAGAAGATTTGACTATTCTGGGAAAACTATAAAACCCTACCTTGTTACCTGGCAACCAGAAGATCCAAGCCATTGGCATTAATGCAAAATAGCAAGTTAGCAGTGATCAGAGATAGAGAAAGATCCCAGAGTGGCACATCTACCCCCATCCATGAGCAAGTCCAGTCATTCAAACCTTGTGTTGTCTTTTTTTTTTTTTGACCTTGTAATACCACCATTTCCTGAGTATATGCATCTGTACAGTAACAGCATGGAATCCTGACATCATAGCACAGAAAAATATGCAGCAGTGCACAAAATATGCATAATGCATATCAACAGATGCACAGGCCATAAATGAGTTAACTATGTCACAGAGATAATATAGTTGTTATATTTTAACTATACTATCTTGCTATCTTCAGATGAATTTTGTTGAAGCTGGTAACCTTTAGGGAATATCAAAACAAAATCATTTATCAAATCCACAGGGTAATGTCGAGGTAGACTGTTCTCATTCCACTGTCCATACCTTAGAATATCTTGTATCTAATATTCCAAGGCATGAATAACAGATTGAGAACAGTCTATGACTGTGGATTAAATAAAGGGTTTGGTTTTAAATTCTCTTAACATTACCAACTACAACAAAATATAGCGGAAATGTGACTAAAATGTGGACAATAGTTTGAATTGTGAAAATAATAACTCCACATTTGAAAAATTCTAAACAAAAACAGCGCACTATTTTTCATCAAAATTTTACAAAATCAAAACAATTACAGTCTAAAATTTAAAGTCTGACAGATTTAACTATGATGTCAGCAATATTCCTCCTAGGTCAACAAACACCAAATTCAATAATAATCTCTTAATTAAAATTTACATGTGTAGATAAAAACAAAAAGCAGTGTGCCTACTAAAATTTTAAGTTTTTTTGATTGATTTTAATGCCATGTCAACCAGTCTAGGGTTGTTTCTTGCCTAGAGGTTAGGGAATCATGTTTATTGTACATTTTTTTGCACATGGTCATATAGTATCAAGTATTCCTATCTAATAATTTGCAAATAGATCTAATTGACTAATAAACAGGACCTTAACAGGTATTACCATTCTGGGTCTAAGTGAACTTGGGAGAAATGGCAATGAAGGGGTACACCACACTCCTCTGTGGAGGTCTAGAACTGGACTCTCACCATCAGTTTAGTGTTATACCCAGGAGATTCTTTTTTGGATAGGTCTTAGCCTTTTGCAGGGGGATACAGTCAGCATATTCTAAGCCTCACTGACAGGATGTTAAGTTTTTTTTTTTAAGTATGAAGCAAAGAAAAAAATATATCTAAGACTCTCCTTCTCACAGACATCATATATCACCTTACCTTGTCTTTAGAGAAAAGCATAGTTTACTTTCTGTGCTTGTTAGCTAGGGTAACTTTAGAAAGGATTTTTTTGTCTTTGTTTTTCATTTTTTCTTCAGTATCTTTTTCAAGTATCATTGCTGTCATCACAGCTTAAAAATAGATATCACCAAAAATGTCTTTGTTAAGTAATTCACGTACAGATTAAAAAAATAAGTATTCCTATATAATTTCAATAATTTATACGCAGTCATGTTTTAAAGAAAGTATTTCTCTTTAATAATATCATTTATTTACACACATTTATATGGTTTCAAGTTTAGTTTGTTTAATGGCATATCAACTCATGTGGGTTATTTTATACCAAATCCTGTTTATATATATATATATATATATATATATATATATATATTGAAAAGATATATGGAAGAAAGATATATACTTGGTGTGGATGAAAATTTATCTTTCTTCCATTTATCTTTTCAACATATTTGTCTGATTAAATTTCATTTTTTCTCTCTCACACACACATGCACGCATATATATGATTTATAAGCAAATAGTTTGTAAGTGACATTATTTTTAAATGAGTCAGAACTCAATTCTTCACACATGATTAAATGGTTTCAAATATGGCAAATGATTAAATAGTTCTATTTGATTCATAGATGGGACCCTAACAGGTACACTTGCTCTGAGTCAGAGTGGACCTAGGTGTAATGGCAATGAAGGGGAACTCCACATTCACCAAAGCTCAGGGACTTGAGCCTCACTATCAGATTATTCAGTATCATATCTAGGACGCTCATGGGGGAGGGATCTTACCCTTCTGCATAGTTGCAGTTGGCATATTCTACAACCCCAGCTGACAGGGCTCATGGTTTCAAGTATCTATCATAAATAATTTGCTAATAATATGGTCCCAAATAACTAATAACATTAATCCTTAGTAAACAACTGAGTAAATTAATATAAACAATTTGCATACAGTTAAATGGTTTCAAGTATTCCTATCCAACATTAATAATTCTATTTAATAATAATCATTTGTTTGCACACAGTTATGGTCTTACATATTTTTACCTCATATAAAAAATGTTCAAAAAGTCAATTTGACTCACAGATGAGACCCTAACAAGTACTGCCACTCTGAGTCAGAGTGGATCTAGGAGTAACAGCAAGAAGTGACTACATTCTCCCTAGAAATTCAGAACAGGAGCCTCATCACCAGATGCAGTATCATACCCAAGTCACACTTACATCCTACCCATCTACAGGGGATGCAGTCATCGTATTCTGTGTAAACATTTATAAACAAAAGGAAAGAAAAAGCAACAAGTCTGCCTTCTAACCTTTTTCAAAGTTCACAAAACAAATATACACACCATAGCCTCAAATTAATTGTTTGTAGTAAATTGTTTGATATTGAAATTATTTCTTTTGTTTTACTATGGGAAAATTACCATCAGATGAGATTCTATAGTTTAATTAGTATATCCAAACATATACAATAAAAAAGAGTCAAAAAGTTACAAAGACATATTTGCTACTAGCAGATTTATGTTTATTAAGAAATTCTTCACCCACAAATACAGGTGCTCATAATGTAAAAGTTATCATCATAGGAAATAGAGATGCTGACCCAAGTTCAAATCCTGGATGAGGTTTGCATTTCACATGGTGCTAATATTTTTGGGAAAGGTATAAATCCAACTATTCTACCTCCAAATATGAGTAAATGGTAGGGCAGATTGGGCTCTTTAACTTTTGTATGACAACTGCTCTAGAAGAAGGAAAATTCTGAATTCAAACCTGTTAAACTCCACTAAAGATGACCTTGTGTCACATTCTGCTTGTGCAGAGAGGTTGGTAAATATATACATATATATATTATATATGAATTATATATTTCCATTGGCTTAACGTGTAGAGTTTTCACCAATGGCCTGGGAGATTGGAGTTCAATCCCAGGTTGAGTCAAAGACTCAAAAAATGGTACTTGATGCTGCCTAGCTTAGCCCTCAGCATTATAATGTAAGAATCAAGGGTAAAGTGGAGCAATCCAGCGAGTGGAGTAGCACCCTCCCCTAGACCTCAGTGTAGTAGCTATTGAAAAGGAGCCTTCAAGCCACCCTCGACTAAGGTCACCAACTTTACTTTTTTATATTATATATAAATATATAAATTATATATATTATAGTAAGTAAAGTTGGCAACCATAGTTGAAGGCAACTTGAAGCCTCTCTTTTTAAAAGCTACTACACTAAGATGTAGAGGAAGGTGCTATTCCTTTCTCTGGATTGCTCCACTTTACCCTTGATCCTTACTTTATAATGCTGAGTGTTAAGCAAGTACCATTTTTTGGTATGACTCGACCTGGGATTGAACCCACTAGAGCAATGGGGCACTCTTTTGTAAATTTATATAAAAAAGAAGTAAATTTTACTGATATAGTAACTCTTTGGATATTGACCACTTATTGGTTTGTCCAGTAAGTTAACACCTTTTTTTTTCAGTGACAACATGTCATACAACTTACAAGTGATAGAGGAAATACAGAAAAATGAATGGATGAAATGTTTCTAAACACTGACTCCAGATGGATTTAATGTAAAATTGAATGGTGTTCTTTGAAATAGGATGGATAGATTTGGGGTGCCACATGAACATCTAAATAAATATACAAACCAAGGAGTTATTTGTATAAATTTCCAAGATGAAGCTTGATAATCTTTATCATGTAAAGTATTTGGTCTATTATCTTCATCTTTTTTATATATTCACAACATTTTGATTGATGCATCCTACAGTCTTCTTCAGGTGTTTCTTGTTGAATGCAGGAGTCTACATGAACCTTTAAACTGAACCCTTTATTTAATCCACAAGAGTAGATGGTTCTAATTCCATTTACCAAAATCAGGTACACGTGTTAAGCAATTCCTTTTTATTTACTAGCTATCAAGATTGAACTTGCAATCTCTTGATGATTACACGAAGAAACTTTTTAACCAAATGCCTATATCTAATATGCCATGTATTCTGCTGAACAACTCAGAGTGAATTTTTGGGACTTATCATATTTACCGACCCCTCCGCTTGGGAAGGATATGACACAAGGTCAATTTTTAAGCAGAGTTTAACAGGTATGAATTTCTTCTCCTAGACTAGTTGCCTCACTAAGGCTGAAGAACCCAGTCTGCCCTACTATTTACCCATAGCTGGAGGGAGAGTAATTGGATTCATACCTTTCCCAAGGGTATTTCTGCTATGTGAAATGCCATCAGTCTCATCCAGGATTTGAACTCGTGTCACCGTGTCCATTTCCTACAACGATAACCATTACACCACGGGCACCTCCAATTTTTTGGGACTTATAAGCCTAATGTCTTTATTAACCTATCAGATTATATATACTACTACTATGTATGATTTTTACCTTAGCTAATGTTGAATTTTTTTTCAGCCTTTTTGATTTCATTTCTACACTTGCTCTACTCAACAGGTCATTGAAGCCCAACATATGCACTGCTTCTTTAAGATGTCTTATTTTTCAATGTTCTTCCCAAACCATTATTTTAACTTCATCCTATAAGGGCAGATGGTTTCCTTTTTTCTTTCCATATATGGTCAGTCATATGTAACTTTTTGATTTCACCTTGACATACTGCTTTTCAATGTAGAAGTAGGCGGCATGCCCTGCTTTTCTATACTTTACCACAACAGCATGAGATAGAGTACACACAATTCTTGGTCATGTTGTATTCTGTTGGAGGCTTGACTCAGAAGAGATATTTTCAAAGAGTCAATCCATTGTTGAATATTGTCCTGTACCTTTTGAATAGTTTTGGTTAGGCTTTTGACATAGGGTAAACAGACTGTGGTGAGTTTTCAGGTATTGTTCTCGGTCATTTAATCTAGATTTCTTGGGGTCAATGTTAAACTCTCTGATGGCTTTAGTGATGTAGATCCTAACACCATTTCTTCAAAGTATTCTTTGAATATATTGGACGATACTGAGGACAAGGAGTCAACCAAGAAGTCATAGCTAATTTGAAACACAATCCTCCCAGATTTACAATATAGCTGTTGCATATTGTACCGCTGGACAAACAAGGAAGAACTCATAGATATGTAAAAATATAATTTATATCTTTATTCTTTGACAGCGACGTTTGTGTGAAGTAGGAATACAGTCATAGAGAGTTTGCACATATCTTTCTTCTCTGGCGAGGACCCTTTGTGTGTATTAGTGCGACGGCCGGAGAACACACATGGGGGAGCTGACATGTTTGCTTAAGTGACCAGTGGGTCCCTCCTTTAGTCAAAATTTATAGACCTTATATTGTCTTTCAAGTCCCACGTGGAAATATGAATATGCCTCCTTGCCCACATATTTCTGTTTATGGCTGGTTATCAGAACTTACATTCTCATGATCCTCCTTTATTTTTTTCTCTTTCCTGTGAAACCACTTTGTTGATGTTATCTTGCGACCGCATTGAATCTGCTAAGTTTATGCATGACACTCTGTTGCCAGCTAAGCTAGTATATTACATAGCTCCCAAATGAAAAGCACACTTGCCAGGCAACTTCATTACAGATATAAAGATCAGTTGAAGACACTTGGATAACAGAATGTAATTTTCATACAACAAATTGATATGATATGTCAACAGTGCATTTTTTGATGTTTTTCTAATAGTAACACCTTTCAAAACTTAGAAAAAAAGCTTTTATGATGATGATGATGATCTAAGGTTGAAACTAATTGAGAACAGTTAAAAAGTAAATAACACAAAAGAAATATTCCAATTATGTATGCATTTTTGTATATACTGTACATATATAGTGCTCGTTAATGTCAAATTAAAAAAAAAATTAAAACATAAAAAAAAAATAGAAAATGAAATAAGATCAAAAATAAATTTTAAATTAAAAAAAAAAATTGAAAAAAAAAAAAAAATATATATATATACACACTGAATCCTCACTTTGCATAATGGTCATCCTCATAGGAAATGGAATCAGGAATCAGAATTTAAATCCTGGACAAGTTAGTTTGCATTTCACTTTGCACTAACGCCCTTGGGAAAGGCATGAATCCATCTGGCCTCTCCTCAGCTATGGAAAAATAGGGCAGAGTGGGTTCCTTAACCTTGGTTAAGTAACCACTCTAGGAGAAGGAAAACTCTCGGCTAAAAAAATTGACTTTGTATTAAATGCTGCCTGTAGTGGAGAGGCTGGGTAAGTACTAACGGTAAACTAGTGTGGATAATGTGCACCAACAATTTTCAAGAAAAAATGCAGTTCTTTTGAATACTACACAGTGCTCTTTCCACTCTTTTCTTTTAAGGTTACATGACAAAAAAATGAGAAAAATAGAGGTACTTTTGGATGAAAGAAGTGTGCAATACACATGGTAGTTTATGGTATATATTTTCTTACATACAAGAAGCATACATATTCTTTTTCTATAACTATTAAGACTCACTTGTACTGAATTGGGGGAGGTGTAGTGGCTAATGTACTACACTGTGACATTGTTGTAAGCGAGTTCAAACTCCAATTGTGCTATTACATTCACTTTTGGATTAATCACTTGGGAAAGGCCCCCTCTCCAACTCCCAAGCTATGGGTTAAATAGTACCACTGCTGTTCTCCTACAAGGATAGCCTTGGCATTAGATAACCCAGAAAGGTTGATATCCCATTAAACAAAGACACCAAACCTTATATCGTATTAATTTAGTCAGTATTAATATACAGATCAATACTACTTGCTTAAAAGCCATCTTTTGGCAGCAGTTAAGCTCATTACCAAGACACAGAATTTGTATGATAATATAATGGCAAGGTTTATGACAAGAACCTTGTGTTGTTGATGATACCATGCAACCCAGTACAACCTGTCACATGTTATTTTGAGAGGAGATCAGTACCACCAAGTGACTACAACTGCTCTGAGGTACCATGAAGAAAAATACTTAGCATGGCATCTGATAACCTAATTGTTTATGGGAAACTTTTACATTATAACTGCAAATGAATAAAGGGAAAAACTCTATAATTTAAGAGTTATTTTCCCTTAAATATAATCAAGGTGTGCATGACACAATCTACACACTATAAAGGTGACAAATTGAACTGGAAATTTCTTTATTTCTTAAGCCAAGTAATTCCAACACATAGCATCTCTCAGATCAATGACAGTTACTTATCAGTGCCCATGTCCACTCCAATTAACATGCAGCAGACTGTACTAGATTACATGGTACCAGCAGCGAGATGATCTCTGGCCTGACCTGGTTTATGGTAAAAGCTTGCGGAACACATAAAATATAAACAATCTTAGGTTCAGGGGTTGCTGTTCCTCTTAGGCTTACCTCTACATCCACAAAAGGGTGGGGTCAGGCTTATTGCCTGATGCCTGAAGCGTTCCTCATAGTGAGGAAGGGAAGCCGACGGAACTAAGCTATTTGTCGACAGCCCTCAAACATTAAGTCGTATGCAGAAAAAAATTCCACTGAAAATTGACCGTGTCGCATCCGGCCTATAGTCAAGAGGAGAGGCACATTTCGTACTTCAACAAAAATTTATTATTTGGACGTAATTCATACTGCGTAGGTGGGCTTTTTTTCTTTTTAAGACCGAAAAGTTATTGAAGTTGTTTTTGTTTCCGACATAAATTGGACTCAGGTATATTTCTACTCTAATAATCATTTCTCAGATTTAAATAGAATAAATAAATAAAATACCATGAATAAATATGTTAATGTACTGTTTAAAGCAGAACAATTATTATAAGTAAAATATTTAAGCCATCTATTTTCTTATTTTAAATGACTTAAGGACACCCCGGATGGTGTGATGGTTAGCAAGCAAGACTAGCAAACCTATACGAGTGAGTTCGAGTCTCATTGGGTGCCCCATTCATACGGCCTTGTGTCACATCTAAGCAAAAAGATTTAGTAAATTACTATTTTGAATGACTTAAAAGAAAAAATATTTTAAAAAGTAAAGAAAGAAAAGTGTCACAAAAAAGGAAAAGAAAGAAAAGGGGAAAATTTTAATTTTGTTGAGACAAGTCGGGTCTAAACATAGATAATAAGCTTTAAGAAACCTTTTTTTCTTTTTTTTTTTTTTATAACTTTAAAACATTTATCTTTTAAAGTTAAGACACAATATTTCCGCTTTGAAAACTAAAAATGAAAAATTATGTAAAGTTATCTTAGCAATAACCACACGCTGTTGGGAAAAAGAAAGAAAAACTCCCATCAACAAAAAGAAAAAAAAAATCAAATTTTAATTCAAAACACTTTTCATAAAATCATATTAAAAAGATGGTTGCTTGGTTCTGTTTTACGGCATATCAACACTTGTAGGTTATTTAATACCAAATCATGTTTATACATATATATATATAAAATATATGACTTGTAAACAAATAGTTTGTAGGTTACAATTTTTAATTTGTTCGCACAGTTTTAAATATCTAACATTAATAGTTTAATTTGTACAGTTAAATGGTTTCAAGTATTGCTATGTAATACTATTAATTCAATTTAACAGTCATTTGTTTGCACACAGATAAATGGTTTCAAGAATTGAAGATGATTAAATATTCCTATTTGTCCCATACTATCACTCCAGGTCACAGTGGACCTGGGAGTAATGGTCATGAAGGGGTACCCCACATAAACCAGAGCTCGAGGACTGGAGTCTTGCCATCAGATGGTTTTGTCATACTCGGGACACTCGTTGCGGGTGGGCGTCTTACCCCGCAGCCGAGATGCAGTCGGCGTATTCTACAGCTCCAGCCAACAGGGCTGATTAAAAAGAAGAATCGAAGAAAACTGATATGAAAATTAATTCTTGTCTTCATGTTTACTGTTTACGCTCCCCCACTCCACCCACCAAAAAAAAAGTAAGAAAAAAATGGACATATTTCATTAAGTAGGAAATACATTCGCATTATTTAAAATCTGTTAAAAATCAATGAATTAAAAATCAATAAAATTTCGATATTTATTGATAAGATACCGAATTTCTTTACGAATAAAGGCTATTGGAAATATCATTTTACATATTAAATTGTATTTCGATTGAATATTGTAACTTGATCAAATGAAATAATCTTAAAAATATAAACAAACACGAAAACAAATGACAATTTCATTAATATGTATATCGTAATATTAGTTAATTACACATTAAATTATTTGGCCAAAGATATTCTTTACACCCCCAAAATATTAAAAAGCAAAAGGGACAAGTTTTAAGTTTATTCAATCATCAAATTTACACATTGACACTAAATTTCAAAATTCAATTTTAAGCTTTAAGAAACCATTTTTTTTTTTTCAATTTTTAAAACTTCTATGTTGGAAATTTTTAAATAATGTAACTCAAATGAATCATGTTGTTAAATAAACAACAAAGAAACAGATTACAATAAAAGTAAAACACTGATTTGTGCTAAAAATGAAAATAAAAGGAGTATGTTTCTTTAATACATAATTACAAATGAATGTCACTTTTTTTGTTGTTTAAAAAAAATTGGATATTAAAACACAAAACTAAACAACACGAATTTTAACAAATATTTATTACCACTATTATTCTGTGTAGATTGAAACCTAAGTACAGTCAGTAAGGTTTAATATAAATCAACAGAGAACAGAGTCCGACAGATACTTTAAAGCCATCACTTTACCGTTAAACGTACTGAAAATAAACATGTGTAAACATTTTTTTCAGTAGAATTTTAGAATATCTATCTGTTTTTTAATCTATCGCTGTACATAATACCCAATAATTCAGTATGACAGGTACTTTGAAACTATCTCTTTACCGTTAAACCTACTGAATATAAACATAAAACAAGTATTCCTTTACTAGTCGTTTTTTAAATGTCTTTTTAAAGTAAGTAACCGAACTTAATACTAGCGTAGTATGGCAGGTACTTAAACTTTGAATAACAATAACTTTACAATGGTGCTGAAGAAGACAATCGTTTTTTCTAGACAATTTTAAAAGTACATTCGTGCTTTAAAATCTACTATAGTAAATAAATAATAACCTAAGTAAATGACAGATACTCTGGGACCATCACTTTACCGTTAAACGTACAAGAGAATACTGAATATAAACATGTAAAACAATCGTCTTTTATGGACGATCTTAAATAATTTCTCTGCTTTTAAATCCATCTATGTAGGTAACTTAAGAAAATTATATAATAATGAATAATTGTGTTTAACAGGTACTTTGAAATAATCACTTTACTGTTAAACGTACTGAAGATAAACATAAAAACAATCGTTTTTCTAGACGATTTTTAAAATCGTTCCCTTGCATTTAAAATAAATCTACGTAATTAATTATGTTTGATATATGAATTTACAACCATTAAAGTAGGTACTAGGAATTCTATCAGTAATTATTTGCAATATAAATGATGGGAACAATTTAATCATTAAAAATTGACCAACATTAAAAAATAAATCAGTTTTAACATTTGTTTGGTTTCATCATGTTCTTTGGAAAGCTAAAAATGACCAAGCATTTATATAATTAAATAAAGAAAACTGTTACTGATAAAATATACAATGACTGACCAGTTTTCGGCTGCTCGCATATGAGAGTGTCCCTCGTTTAGCTTTTTATCATTCATCTTTAAAGAGAAATTTGTAAATTTAGTTTGAAATCACAAAAGTTAGGTACACATCAGGTGAATCATCTGCAGCATAAGAACGACGACAACATTACTAAATTCCTAAGCGGCCTCTCGCTCCGGGTTGCTATTAATAAGTTTCGGTTAAATATAGACAAAGCAATGATCACTAAACTAAAATATAGATGAATGTGTTTGTTTTAATTTTTATTTCATTAACTTAGGTCAATCAATATTTGTTTTCATTTAATTTCTCTCGAGGTTTATTATGTTTGCTGGTGTTGTAAGCGGCAAGGATTAAGCTCTTTCGTAATAAAAACAACAAACAGCTGACAACATGGCTACGTAGGAGTTACGTATCTCCAAAAACGAGTGGATTTTTCGTTTCAAAGTTCGTGTCACTTGATATTAGCCATCGGCTGATGTTGCAAAAGGTTTCCCTTGAAACCTGATCCATACAGACGATTCTGAGTTCGTGTATTCGCTAACATAACAGCGAAAAGAATGGATTTCTTCTCATGTGATATTACCTAGAGAGACTGGCCGACCTTTGTTGGTGTTGTTTTTAGTGCTAGTCAATTTCTTATTTTAAGGAAAATGTTCACTAGAATGTTAACGATACTGTCCAAGTAAGTATGTATGCTTAAATTTGGTTGGCTTGACATTATTGCTGAAGTCTGTAGATATGAAAAGTGAAATAAATAAAGTTAAGCTTCATACAAATATTTTTAATAAATTGTTTAAATTTATTTAAAAGCTAGCTTGTTGAGGGTAAAATAATTAAGACTCTGTAAATTTTAACACATTATCAAAAAAAAAAAAAAAATCAAAAGAATATTCTGACAAAATGCAGGAAGAGTTTTTATATTGATAATGCTTTCTGTATAAGCAATATTGTCTTTCCTTTTGACGGCAAGAATGTGCACGAACATTTTTTCCGAGAAGAGATCGTACAGTCCTAATCTTGAAAACCCCATTTTCCATAGTAAACTTATCACTTTCCATTTAGCTGGGAATTGCAGTTTTAATCCTAAATCAACCTGTGGTGACCCTGAAAGTCAATACTATCTATACTATGTTCAATCCAAGTCAAGTTAAGAATTAGTTGAGGGATAAAATTTGAAGTTACCCCTAAACTAATTTTAGACCCAGGGTGTAACAGTTATACCTGTTAAGGCTCCTATAGCCATCAGAGAACGAGCAATAACTTTTTAGAATTATTTTTTGCATAGATAAAAATGGATCGTTGTATTGGGGTCGTTTTATTGTCCCCTTACAGTTGCTTCTTTAAAATAGCCCACGAAAACATGTTAATAATTTAAAAATAAATTATCTTTGAATTGAAGCTTTTCTTTTCTTTTTCTTTTTTTTTTTTTTTTTTCGTCCTCAAAAATTGGTTAATGTTAAAATGGGTGATCATTCAGCAGAGGCACAAAAATTGACCTTTCTTTCTCTCTCTCTCTGTCTCTCTGAAGAAAAAATACTTTCTAAATTAAAACTTATACAGCATTTAAAAAAAGGAACAAGAACGATATAAACCTCCAATGTGAGCGTAGATGATTAATGTAAATATAGCTTGTAGTGTCTTTATTTCATTTTCGGGATATAGACTACTTGTTTACTTTAAGGATATCCGACAGGAAAGGCCACCCACGTAAAATAATAGATAATAAGCAGAAGCACAGTTGATGAAATATTCTTTTAAACATTACGATTAGTGTCACAGTGTCTTATCTTAATGTAAAATTTTAAGATTTTATTTATTTATTGTAAAAAATAAAATCTAGTCTGTTATATCATTTGAAAGCTGAACTATCCCTTCAAGAATGTTAAAATACACGTAATGTTGCATGAAAATTTTCTGCCGAAAGTTTCTTTTTGAAGTAGAAATATAAATTCCAGGAATTATTCGGACTGTCAAAGTCTTTTTTGTTTTTGTCGTTCACACGACGTTTCGACCGCAATATTCTCCGGCCTTCGTTAGATGTAATTTGCATCTACGTAAGGAAAGAGATTCTGTTTTGTTTTTTTCTTCAGTTGCGCAAGTTCTGGTGAATAATAGTTTAGTTGCAAGGGGCCTTTCTCAACAGGCAGCACTTGCTCCCTCGTCTAAAAGGAGTAAGGGATGAATTTATTGTCTTCAAGGTGAATGCCGACAAAATCTTAGCAATTTTTAAAACCGTTGTACGGGAGGCATTCTACCTACGTAGAACCCCATATAAAAGAATGACCTTGTATCTATTTTAAATAAAAAAGAAAAACGATATCAAACATTTTTTTCTTTAATATGGATTTTTTTCTGATCTTTTCACAGAACATCTCTTCCCTTGTTTTTTTTTTTAAAAAATTGTTGAGTCGAGCGAAAGCTACAATGAACTGAAATTCATGTTAGTCCGACTTATATATGTATTAGTCGAAACACCGTATAAACAAAAACAGTTAAATTGTCTGAAGAATTCTTCGAATGTTAATTACCCTTCTCAAAATCTTTGTACTTCTTAACTGTTGACTTTGTAATTGGAACGATTTGACAACCTTTACTGGGTTGTGTTGGGATGGTTAGCAAACATTATTGACAAGTGATTAGTGCCCTATACATGTAGCCTTGTGCTAAATCTAAGATACACTTAGTTTTTAGATATACTGTAAAGATACACCAAAAGTACTGGTTCCTGCCAAATCACTAAATTTAAGCTCTAATGAACCTGGTCAATATTTAAATGAATGACTACAAACAGCTGGTATTAGCAAGTTAAAGCGTATATGTCAGACTAAGCAAAACTTAGTGCCTGTCGGCGGGGCTTAGAAAACGCTTATATACCCTGCAGAAGGGCAAGACCCTCACAAAGGTATTTTAAATATGACGTTAACTGCGTCTGATGGTGAGGTTCCATTTCTGGAGATCTGGGAATATCCCTTCATTGCCATTACTTTCCAGTCCACTCTAACTCGGAGTGGTAGTACCTGTTAGGGTATCATGTATAAGTAATACATTTCTATCCAATATTAATTATTTTTAAACAAAGGATTGTTATTGGTGTTAGATAGGACTACTTGAAATTATTTAACTGTATGCAAATTATTTATTAAGAATAGTTACTTGAAGCTATTATTGTTAAATAAGGATTATCATTATTAGTTACTTTAAACCATATAAATGTGTGCAAATAAATGATTATTATAAAATAGGACTAGTTACTTTAAACCATATAATTGAGTATAAAGTATTTGTTGGCACAGTCGTATGGTGTCATGATTATTATAGAAAAAATTGCAATGGAACGTAAAATATTAATAGTTATGATTGTAATCGAACATTTAGAAATGAATCAAATTTCAGCATTAAATAACTTTTGAGTTGATAAGGCGCTCGTGGTGTAATGGTTATCGTCGTAGAAAATAGACACGGCGACCCGAGTTCAAATTCTGGACGAGGCTGTATGCATTTCACAAAACACTTGGGGAAGATATTCATTTAACTATTCTCTCTCTTTCTATGAGTAGGGCAGACCGGTCTCTTTAACCTTGGTATGACAACCGGTCTAGGAGAAGAAAAACACTAAATTCAAGCCTCTGTTTAAAAAATGATCTAGTGTCACATTCTGCTCATGCGGAGGGGTTGAAATTATATATGAAGATAATATTCTGCTACCCCGCTCGAAAAAAAATGTGAATTTAAATTTTTTTTACGAAGTATAGCTTACTTTGGACGCCAGGTCACAGTTATGGGAATTGAACTTATTACTCAATTAATCAACAAGACAAGCTTGTTAACCATTGCACTAAGACTTGGTGTCTCGACTAAGCGTAGCGTATTTTTGCCTTGCTACCACAAGAGACACCCAGTAAGTATTGAACTCATTAACTCAGCTTGCTCATCACAACAAAACGCCTAGAAATGTAAATAAAGTGTAGTTTAGATTTGGCACAAGGCCACATGTATGGTGCATCTAATGAGGATCGAACTCTCTCAGTAGTAACTGATTTGCCAGATTAGCTATTGCAACTCAGCATAGATTCATTTTAATACAAAGATCACAAGCATGAGGCACCCCGGTGAGGATCACATTCATTTCTTACACCACGATGAGGAGACGAGAAATGTGAATATTTCAATGGTCTGATATCTTAAAAGGATTTAAGAAATAATGAAAAACTGGAGTAGCGCCCTTCCCAACACCTCAGTGTAGTAACTATTGAAAAGGGAGACTTCGGGTTACCCTCGACTGCAGTCGACTTACTAGAAGCTCTAAATTATTTTTGCAGGGGGGATAACTCTTGACAGTTCATTTAAGAATGAACCCTTTTGCTCATAATCTTTTAGGGGAGTGGGTCTTTGTCCTGAATAGGGCAACTAAGAAATTTTCCGGTAATTTTGCGATAATGTTCATCTCTCTTTCTCGATTTATCTACTTATATTGACAACCTAGATTAGAGTAAGTAATTTGCTTCATTTTGTTTTTCTGAAAATTTCCAGTTAATTCCCCCAAAATACAAATCGACCATCGTTCGACGTCTTCTTTGTGGTTGGGAGTTGGAAAAATTAAAGAAACATGGTAGTGGGGAAATTGTCGCTAGTTGAAGACGTAACTTTTAAATGTTCAGTTGAAAAAAAAAGGACCTGATCGAAACTTACTCATGTTCGAATAATCAGTGTTCTCTCTCTCTCTCTCTCTCTCTCTCTCTCTCTCTCAGTACATTGCCGTAGAATTAATATAAACTTTAATGATTGGGTTATTCTGAACAAACATCTGATACACTTAAAAGAATTCCTATGCCTTCGAGTCGGCCACTTGGCATTAATGCCGGGTGGTTGGAAATCTCCACAGGTTTAACCAACTTGGTAGAGTTGAGTTGATTTCTCGGTGTCTGAGGCATCCCTATAGTGGAATGTCGACGGGACCAAGTATTTTATGCACCTGTTGTGCATGAGTCTCGGTTCGTGCGCGGTTCCCACTATAAAGTGGCCTGGTGCCACGTTCTGGTTTAGTTAGAAGTCGGACACATACCAGTATCAGCTATGCTTTCGTATGCATAAAAAACTAAAGACGTTAATATAATCGAGCCCAACATAATTAATCATCAATACATTTTGATTTATGTCCCACCATGGCGTAATGTTTAGCAAGGTAGATTAAAAGACCATTGCTAGTGAGTTCAATTCTCATTGGATACCCAAAACTTTCAGTCATGTGCCTCATTTAAACTAGGCTTAATAGATTACATTTTGACTGGTGTATACTGAAGGCATTCTAAGCTTTACTTAAGGCCATCTTGATCTGAAGCCTACCCCCTCGGTATTCGTGATGGGTGGTGTGTGATAAAATTTCAGTTTCAACGGGTTTTCATGTCAGACAGACCCTGCTCCCTCATCTAAAGAGCAAGGTTGATTGCCCGGCGCCTGAAGCACTCCTGAAAGGGAATACCAAAGGAACTGATCATAATTTTGCACTCCCACCCAGGGAGTCATATTTCCTGCGGGGCACTTCACTTTCGACCAAGTTTGTGTCACATATCAAGATCTTGGGGGATAGGTAATCAAATAGCTTACTTGTCATCCGTGCCAGGTGGTTTGTGTGATAACGTTAACAGTTCATATTCAAGGGTTCTAATCCCCAGGCAGTCTGTGTTTATTGCTCTGAACCTAAGGTGCCTCTGAAGGTGAATACCAACGAAACATAAGCAATTTTTGCTCCTGCTCCTCTAGAAGTTTGCTTTCTGCGGGGCACCCTCATATTAAATCGACCTTGTGTCACATTTTGACTGCATGGAAAACTAAATAAATATTCACATACCTGGATTTCCTGCTGGGTGGTATGTGTGAAAAACAACTCACCTCAGTTTTAGTAGGTTATTATCCTTTAGCAACACTTGCTTCTCTCGTCTAAAGGAATAAGGACCGTATTTATTGGCAGGTGTCACAAAAGAGGAATGTCTTTAAAGATGATCTATTTTAGACACCGCCCCTCTGCAGGCTTGCTTGTTACATTTCACTTGTGTCACATTTCACCCTCTTTGGGAAATGAATAAGTTTTACCGTTGTAGTTATAAGTTAACTACGAAAAATATTTTCATTTTCTATTTCAGTTTTGTTTATGCCATTGTGTCAAGTGACCGAAATTCACCTTATGGCATTATTAGCCTCAACTGAGGCCTCAAAGTAAGCAAGTTCAGTCGCACTATTACGTTCTCTTTCAGACTAATACGTTTGGGAAAGGTATGAACCCGCTTATCTGCCCAGTTGAATAGTATCACTGCTGTTCTTTTACAAGGATGGCTTTGGCATTAAAATAACCCACGAAAGTTGATATGCTATTAAACCAAGAAACCAAATGAAACGCAACCAAGTCTTACAGCATAAGACAGTAATTTATTGCCAATTTTCGATGGTTTAAAAAACTGTTCAATACTTAAGATGTCGATTGTTGATATATTTGTTACAATCCAATTTCTGTGATCCCACTGGGTTTTTTGAGTAAAATTATCAGCTTAGTTCCAGAGGGTCTTTCCTTTCAGCCAGCACTTGCCCCCCTTGTCTAAAAAGGGTACAAAATGACTAGACACCAAAGTATAAATTCCGACACCAGGGTGCTGAACGATACTCAAAATGAATTTCCATATTCGACTCCAAAAACTGAAATATGTTACTCAGAATATCCTGCCAAATTAAATTTCTATTGATTGACTAATTGGTTTTAAAGGCATGTCAATTCTTTTAGGGTTATTTTATGCCTAGAGGTCAGGGAATCATGTTCATTATAGATTCATAGTTACATTTTGTATAGTTGTTTCTTAAATTTGTAAATTTTTAGAATTTAAATTTAAATTTTTTTGCACACAGTCCTATCGAATTCAAATAATTTTCAAATGGCTCTATTTGGCCCACAGATGGGACATTAACAGAGTGGATCTGAAGTAATATTAATACTCCACACTCCTCAGATCTCTCAAATGAGAGACTCACAATCAGATATAGTTTAATGTGTCATATTCTGGACACACCTTTTTTTTGAGTGAGGTTCATCCCTCTGCAAGAGAGACAATGTATTCTAAGCCTCGCAAACAGTGCGGGAAATAAATATAGTCTGAGCCAATTATCAATTCAAAATATTGTTTTTTTAAAATGACTTATTATTTTCAAGCATTGAACAAAATTTAAGCAATGACATTTTTGTGTAAGATATATTTTCCTCTATTGAATTTTTTTTATCAAGATTCAAGTAATCTTTATACAATGATTTTGTTGGAAAATAATTTTTTTCTTATGTATTTAGGTCTGTTAGTGTAATAGTTAGCAAACTAGATTAGTGAGTTTAATTCTCATTGAGTGTCCCATAATTCTGGCCTTATGTCACAACTAATCTTAGTTAATAACCTTCTGTTGTGTTTAAAAATGACTTTCCCTTCCTTTCAAAGTTTTATACTTTTGTAAAAAGTTAATTTTAGAAGTGGGACCAAGTGATGTAGTCATAAGGTGGAGATTCAATTCACAATTTATGTATAATGCATTATTAGACACTGATTCTATATCAGTGGACATTGGTACAATGGTTAGAATGTTCGCCAATGGTTCAATCCCAGGTCGAGTCTTACCATAGACTCCAAAAATGGTACTTGATATCTCCTTGCTTAACACTCAGCAATATAAGGTAGGGATCAAGGGTAAAGTGAAGTAATCAAAGGGAAAGAGTAGTGCCCTCTCCTACACCGTACTGTAGTAGCTATCGAAAAGTGAGCCTTCAGGACACCCTCAATTAAGGTCGCCAATTTTACTACTATGTCACCTGATATTCACTTTTTAATGTAAATTTAATATAAATCCTCATTTTCTGCTCATCTCACTTGGCCTCTTTTTTTTGTTTAATGGCATGTCAATCTTCATGAGTTATTTAATGCCAAATCCATCCATGTAGAAAAACAGCAATGATACTATTCAAACCATAGCTAGGGGATAAGTGGGTTCATGCCTTTTCCAAAGGTATGAGTCCGAAAGTGAACATGATAGCATGACTGGAGTTCCAGCTTGTTACTTTGAGGCCATAATCCAGCATGTTAGTTACTACGCCATGGAGATTCCTCAAGTTTATGTTAAATGAATGTTGTAAATTGGATATCAGGTGTTATAAAATTGGATATCAGGTGTTATAAAATTGGACTCAAAAATATTATTATGTAGCTGTTATAACCCTTATATATTTTAATGCAATTTTATTTTTGGTTACAGAATTTTGATGCTGTAGAGTTTGGTAATAAATAATACCTAATAACATCTGTTTTGATTATATAATGTCACAATAGAAATAATCTTGGTTTTGAAGAAAACTAACATTTTATAAAAAAATTAGTAGGTGTGTACTTATTTGTTGGTGACTCTCTCTCTCTCTATATATATATATGTATATATGTTTGTTTCTTTTTCTTATATAAAATTTTTTTACTTGCAGGGGGAACTGTTTATTCAGTTTCTGCAGGCGTAATTTAACAACAAGTGAAGCAGCAACTGCCCTCCGCCCATTCTATTTTGCAGTTCATCCAGATTTATTTGGGCAACATCCAAAAGAAAGAGTTGAGTACAAGTTTTGGTTTCTTTGTTTAATGGCATATCAACCTTTGTAGGTTATTTAATGCTAAAGCCATTCTCCTAGAAGAACAGTAGTGGTACTATTTAACCCATAGCTGGGAGGATAAGGGGGTTCATACCTTTCCCAAGGGTATCTGCCCGAAAGTGAACGTAATAGCGCGACTGGAATTCGAACTCGCGTACTACGATTCCGCAGTCCATCGCTTTAACCATTACACCACAAGGGCACCAAGTTTTGGATTTAGGCTTGCTTTATTAAAAAATATATTGACCTTCCTTATTTTCTAACTCTCTCTTTCTCTTTGCACACACACACACACACACACACACATATATATATCTCAATTATAAAAAACCTGATTTCATGGTTACAATCATCAGATTGGTAAGCCACACATTATATTGCTCAGCACTTTTGATTTAGCAGTAATTTTAGTGTTAAATTTTAATCATGTAATATATGAAAGTAAATATGGATCTAAATTCGACAGTATGAAGAAAGTAGAAAAACAGAATGATCCAAATAGGTGAATTTATTGTGATGTAAAGACTTTACATCACAATAAATTCACCTATTTGGATTATTCTGTTTTTCTGCTTTCTTCATGTAATATATATATTTAACAACCCCTCCACACAAACTGAATACTATATGAGGTCAATTTTTAAAATGTAGTTTAACAGCTTGAAATTCAGAGTTTTCCTTCTCTTAGACCAGTTGCCATACCAAGGTTAAAGAGCCCAATCTACCCTACTACTTACTCATAGCTAGGAAGAGAATATCTTCAAGTAACTATTCTTAATACAAATAATTTTCACAGAAATATGTGGTTTTAAGTATTTCTAATACTAATAATTTATACACAATTATATGGTTTCAAATAACTATTCCTATCTGATAATTATAATCATTCATTTGCACACAGTTATATGGTTTCAAGTATTCCTCTCTAATACTAATAATTTTTTTAACAGATCTATTTGACCCATCTTTTACTCTCACTGGTCCTGTAGCCTGGTTTGGTTGTGAGTGTGCTACTCATGGTGCGTGTCTTGGCAAAGCCATCCTGCTCTAGGTCTGGTTTGCATTCTTTTTCCTTCTAGATGGGTTGTCTTTACTGTTCTCTAACTGGGTAAAATGAATCCAAGTGATCACCAACAAAAATGGTGTCTTCACTCGATCACGTTCTTCGATAACAGGAATATCTTCACTCAGTTGCTTTTTCCACCAAGAATAATGTTTTTACTCGATCATGTTCTCCCACCAACAAGAATAAAGACTTTACTCGGTCGCTTTCTCTGCAACAAGAAAAATGTCTTCACTTGGTCGCATTGTCTGCTGTTCTCCCACATGTGGTGTTTTTATGCTTGGCCAATACATTCCCTTAAAAAAATATTTGCATATGCCACTCTTGTAAATTCTTCTTGCTTGAGACTTTTATTTTAAATTGTGGTATTAGGGAGGCCATGTTTCTTTCTCTCTCTGGCATACCACTCATTTTGCAAGCCAAACATAAATGTACTTGCTTTGTCACCTGTGCTAAGTTGTTTTCTCTTCTACACTTACCAATGAGAGACTAGTCTGCCCTACTTCTTACTCATAGCCAGAGAGAGAATAATTGAATTCATACTTTTTCCCAGGAGTTTAGTATTATGTGAAATCCAACTAGCCTCTTTCAGAATTTGAACTTGGTTAGCTGATGTCACTTCCTCTGATGATCACCATTACTCTATAAGTGCCTTCTTCTCTAGTTCTGGTTTGCATTCAGGGTTTTCTATCTCCTAGACTGGTTGTCTTACTAAGGTTTAAGAATTCAGTTTGCTCTACTGTTATATTTTGACCTTCGACCCGGCCCAAAAATACTATTCCAAGGTAATACACCGGAAGGAAGTGACACATTCCAACGGCCAGTAATCGAAAGAGATCGCGTGGGCGGATTAAGGCTTATGATATGGGACAAGGTGAAGGTCCCATTGTGCCATTACAGTCATGCACCAGAAGAGAGTAACCTCTGAACTGCATGACAGTTATTTCCGCTTGATGACGATTAAACATTTGATTTCAAAGATCCAGTAGGCGATCGTGTGGGCGTTGAGTTATTATTTAACTCAGTTGAGTTTGGGTCCCAGAGCAGTTGCTAGTCGAATTCCAGACAGTAGAGACCAGATGTGGTAGGGAAGGCCACACCCGACCGAGGGGGCCCTCGAAAAGCCTCGATGGAGTGGACCCCAAGGCCTCTGGTTGAACATCAGGAGAACAATAAAGACACAACGTGACGGTCATAACAGTGGGGTCAAAATATGAAGTTTACGTTCGGTCTTCAGCATCCTCTCACATGCAAACCCTTAAACAACCCTTTCAAACCCTTGCAATAAAGTGAGAGGTGAATATTTTTCTAAAGAAGTCCTTCCTGCGTCTTTATCATGCGTTTTCCTTCCTGCGTCTTTATCGTTGTGTCGCTGTAGATGACTATATAACACTACTACTTACCCATAACCAGAAAGAAGAGAGTTGGATTCATACTTTCCCCTAGAGTATTAGTGCTATATAAAATGCAAATAGCCTTGTCTAGGATTTGAACTCAGATCACCATTACCACTTCCTATGATGACAACTGTTACGTCATGAGCACCTACATTTTCATATGATTTAACCCATAAATGGACTCTAACAGGTACTACCACTCCAGATCCAAGTGGCCCCTATGAGTAATGGTAACAAAGAGTTGATCCCCACACCCCTAGAGCTTCAGAACTGGATGCAGTTTTGTTATATACATCAAATTTTGTGGGAGCACCCTTTGTATTATTTATCTTAGGGTGCAGTTTCCTTTATCTTCTTCAAAGTGGTTTGTTTGTATACAACAATGATTTTAAAATGTCATAAGTTTTCTTTTCTTTTTGGTCATTTCAGGTCATTAATGAAGAGTCATTAAAGAAATTAAATGAATATGTATCATCACTTCACGCTGTTGGGTATGCCCGGCCGACAGAAGTTATTTTTTACCTGAAGATCAGTGATGATATCAAAGGATTTCCAGGTAAGATTTTAACGGTCAGTTGTAAGATGCTCATGTAAATTATTATTGATAACTGAAAAAATAAATGTTGATTACTAAATATTAGGATGCATCAACATTATTTTTGCTGGATGTTTTTTGAAACTTATATAATACTTTACCTATAGCTTAAATAGTGCTCGACATTGTAGGAGTTATTCCCCTTGTCCTATATAAATATACTGTCTGAACAAGGTTCTGTACATAAACATTAAAGATGGCTGCTGACTGATGTTTGTCGCCGAATAGATATGAAGTCTAGTATTTCTATCTTGTCTATTTCTACATGGCACTGCAAAGACAATTATTATACTTCTGCAAGACAGCCTGAATGGATGTTGCTATACTACCCCCATTTTCAAAATCTATGACGATGCCACTCACTTCTGCAATTAATTCAGTAACATATGATGCTCTACTCCCAGATCCACAGTGTCACACACTAAACTCTCTGGCCCATGAATTTAAACCTGGGCAGAACAAAAACCTACAATAACCTAATTATTCTAAAACCCTTCATTTTCCAGCAACCAGTGAAAATTAGATAAACTTAAAGGATAGTTGTTGGATTAATTTACCACAATAGATTTCAAACAGTTGGGAAATTTTCTACTTTGTCCGGTCCCCCAGTTTAAATCCACCTCAAAGAAGGTTCAACTCCCTAAGGCCAGACATAACCCTATTTCAAGGAATAAGTTCAACTGGCCTTTTGGATGCCTCAAAAGAGGCATCCTTCCTCCAATACCTGTTTTTATTGGTGTAGTACTGCTAATATAGTGGGATTCTAAAGTCTTTATATGAAGTAAATGTTGGAGTAAAAGATGTGTTTAAAAATAAATGCCAAAATACTTCTGATACACTCAAATAATTATGAGATCTTTATACACCCCAGTTCAGTGAACAAAATTTTTTAAAATCCAAAATATAGCATTCAAATGATATAGTTTTTATAAAACCTATTTTCCCATTTCTTTATCCTGCTCTTCTAAGACCCAACCCAAAAAGGAGGTTTCATGGGTATGACACTATAAACTGCATCTGAGGGTGAGGCTCCAGTTTTGGAGCTCTGGGAACTGTGGAATAACTCTTCATTGCCATTACTTCCATGTCCACTCTGACCTAGAGTGGTAGTACCAACTAGGATCCTATTTATGGGTCAAATAGATCTGTTTAAAATCTTTCATATTCAGTAGTACCATGTGCAAAAAAACTCTTAAAAAACACCTACACCCAAAAATGTAAATATGAATATACAATGAACCTCTTGGCATAAAATAACCCTAGATGGGTTGACATGCCATTAAAATCAATCAATCAAAGCTTTAAGTAAGTATTCGTAATAAAAATAATTTCCACAGTTATATAGTTTCAAATATTCCTATTTAATAGTAATAATCAACCAACAATTCTAGGGTTTCAAGTAACTATTCTGATAATAACAATTTCCAAACAATAATATATGTTAATGGAGGTGCCTGTGGTGTAATGGTTATCATCGCAGGAAATGAACATGGTGACATGAGTTCAAATCCTGGACGAGACTGATTGCATTTCACAGAGCACTTATACCCTTGGGAAAGGTATGAATCCAATTATTCCCCTTCCAGCTATGGGTAAATAGTAGGGCAGACTAGGTTCTTTAGTCTTGGTGAGGCAACTAGTCTAGGAGAAGGAAAACTCTGAATTCAAACCTGTTAAACTCCGCTTAAAAAATTGACCTTGTGTCATATCCTGCCCGAGAGGAGGGGTTGGTAAATATGATAATATATCTTAATGAACTATTCCAATCTAATACTGATAATTTGCAATCATTTTAAGCCTGTTCATATTTAGTTGTAAATTTTTTAAGAGCCAATATATCATTGAAGTTTTAAATCATTTTAAATATCTGAAATGAATCTATTTAATATGGAGATAGGATCCTAACAGGTATGACCATTCTGAGAGTAACAGCAACAAAGAGTTGGCTCTCCACTCCCCCAGGAAACCATTTTTGTTGTGATGTTACATGCACATGTATCCAATATTAAGACTGTTCTAGCTGCTTGAAGAAGTATTGTATAATCTCTGTTGCCTTGTAAACACAAGCTTTCTCAATTCTGGTTGATTTCTTCTTATCTGTACTTTACTTTTCTAGCATCATTCATAAGTACAACGATTGAAAATAAAATTGCAATACTCTGAATCTATTCCACTTTACTCAAGATTAAACATTCAGATATTAAAGTTGGATTACAGTAAGTAATTATATATACAGATCAATATGTGTAGAGGTTCCAAAATAAGAGGTATATCAACAGTACTCAGATCCAAATTATCTTTGTCCTTCAAGGTATTGTAATTTTATTTTCTCTATGAAGAAGTATGTGCAAAACCAGCATAAAAGAAATAACTCCTTTGACAAATTTTGAACAAAAATTATTCCTTTATTTCTCATCATAAAACTGTAGTGAAGTGAGACCAATGGGTCAAAACTTACCTGATGCTAAGCATCATTGATGTTTGATATGTCCTCTCATGGCCAACATTTGCAATTCTGTCATTGTGCATGGTGGAACAAGCTCTTTTAAGACCATCACTGATTTGCATGCTTGAGCAGGTAGCTCAATAAAAAGCAAGCCGCATTGTGTTAATTTTTGAAGGAAAACGAGCAGGATGGTCGATTTGATGGTGAAGTCAACTTTTGCAAACTACAAGCTATTTCAGCAAATTGAAGTTCTTCCACTTTTTTCCTTTTTCTGTGTCATAGACAGAATGTTTGACTACCAATTAATTCCAGAGTTTGGTGGTACCACTACAGATAAACCTATCATTTAGCATATTGAGATAATCTGTGACCTTTGCAAAAGAATGGATATCAAGTTTATACTGCCGTTTCACCTGCGAGGCGGTGCTCTCACCATCTACCAGGAATTAAACAATGAAGAGAAAGGGAGTTTGCAACACGTAAAACAAGCACTCATAGCTGCCTATGCGCCCAATTTGTTCAACACATACAATCAATTTGTAGTGTGGTGACTTTGTCCAGAGGAGACAGCGAATGAATATCTAGCGGACATGCGGTGAATTGATTCGCTTGTTAGTGATTGGCAGACAGCCTGCACATTCATTTTAGGACTGCTGCAGCACATAAGAAAGCTGCTACAGGCATCATCATGGATGGATACTGTAACAGTGGAACAACTAGTGGCCCAGGTGCGGGCCATCATGACTGACACTGAGGAACCTGATGAGATTGCAGCTGTCACTCAACCGTCCCATGCACTGACCAGGTCACAAAAACATGAGATCATCTATCATAAATGCTCTGGACCCAACCACTTGTCCAGGAATTGCTTGTTGAGATGTGTAGAGGTAGCTGCTGACTGACCACCACAGTCATTCCGAATGGTGTGGTGTTTCCAATGCAATGACCAGGTATGTTACCTCAGAGTGTTTTACAGAAATGTTTAGGGAGAGAAATCACCAGCATAAGCTAACTCTTCAGAGAAATGAAGAATGAGGCATTACCAACAACTGACATAATTGTGAATGGGAGGAAGTGCATAGCCTTAGTGGACACTGGATGTATGCATGTACCATTGTGGTATCAAGGAGAATTTAGACCCCATTTTGACCCTGCAGTGGTAACAGTTGATGAATGCAAGAAACTCTGTTAAACTACCCAAAGGTTTATTGACTACTGCAGTTGTAGGTAGACCCCAGAAGAAAGAAAGAGTGTATAGAACTGAGATGACTGTGTCAGTTAGACAAAGAAAAGTAACATCTGGTGAGAAAAATATGAATTTTTTCCTGGTTCTAACCTGCTTGTCCGCTGGGTTGTGTTTAGTCTAACGTCCCCTTGGAATGCACCCTGAAATTGGGGCTCATAAACTTTCATCTCCTTTCATCTTTGTGGCTGGTAATCAACTGTACGTTCTTTACCTTATCACATCTCGCTGTTAACTCCTGTTGTCAGTGGTAGTAACATCTGCTTCTGCTCATCTGCACATGCGTACACAACCTTCGGACCTCCAATTTTTATTAGTCATTTTTGATTACCACGAGTGCTTTTGCCTGGCTATTCGGAGACTGTCTGCTTTATTTATTTATTCATTCAATTTCAATTTTCTATGAGCCCTTCAATTATGTTACATACCTTCCTCACAACAATTCTAAAATTTTTAGCTGTAAAATTTTTAGAACTATGTTCCTAGCATTCTTGGCTCACCAATATATGTAATTATTTAACCATTTATCCTTTGTAGTTAATTTGGGTTTGTCTCAGCAATCCTATATAACCAATACTTCCATCATTTCTCTGTGATGACTACAAGAATACATTGAAAACAATACAACAACAAAAAAAAAACAACAGAAAAAAATACAATTCAAAAGAGCCAAATGAACAAAGGAACATGAAACACATGAAATAGTTCATTAATGTTTTTTTTTTTCTCTCTCTTTGTTTTATTCTCCTTTACTTTTTCTTTTCTCTGTTGCTAAAATCAATACAGTTTTTCTTTTTTTTTTCAAATAAAGTATTTTTTTAATCAATATCTTTTTTATTTTGCTAAATATCATTCTTTTCTCTCTATTCTTTTTCTGCTTGTAAGTTACTTCCTCTCACTTTTCTTTCTTTCTCTACCTCATTCCATCTCCTCTTTCCTCTTCCGTTCTTTCAAGCCCACATATTTGTGTTGTAAGTTTATAATACACTCTAACAGTTATCCATATGAACACAAGCCCTGGCCCACCAGCAGAACAAGGAGTTTTCTTTCTAAAATGATCTTTTTTTTTCACTTTGTTTGTCTTTCAAGACCCCTCTATCTGCTCACTAATCAAGGTGATATTTCTTTGGGGGAGCTTTCCCTGTCGGTATTGACATCTCTTCTTACCTAAATCTTTTTGTTTACCTCATTGCTAATGCACAAATTGAAGACTTCACCCGAGACTAAAAACCCGAAGAAATCACCCCTAAGTTGAACTCCCCCTGCCAAAAAAAAATTCACTACATTAAAACAAGAGGAACAGGAACTATTTATCTTTTTGCTTTGTCGAAACTTTGAAAATGCAAGCTCCAAAGCCTTACAAAAACCATTGTCTTGCCCAATTTCTATGAGAGATTTTCCAAATTGGGGATTTCAATTATGAAACAGTGGGCCTCCCTATAAAACCACTTCATTACCATATGTTCAAAACAATCCCCAACACAACGTGGATGAAATCTTGGATAGTCAAGCTCTAAATCAGACTGGACTGAATGAAAAAAACAGCAAGGAGACCGACACATTGAAAAAAAAGATATTACATTTCCTACTCTTTCCTCTGTCATCTATAATTTTCCTTCCTTCTTCTTACTTCATTTAGCTTTTCATATTTTAAATCACAGGCACGGACAACAGAGCTTGTATTAACCAAGGAAAAAAAAAAAGAAATGTTGAGGAGCACTTACCTAAATCTAATTGAGGGTGTCCTTGCTTTTTCCTGTTTTTTTTCCTCAACACAGTCTTGTATTTCTTTTCTTTCCTTCAGTTCTACTGCTTTTTTCCATCTTTTTTTCTACACATGGTCTTGTATTTCTTTCTTTTTATTCCGTTCTTCTAGGGGTTTATGTGGTCTTGTATTTCTTTCTTTCCCTCGGTTCTTCTACATTTTTTCTTCTTTCTATCTTTTCTTCAACTCATGGTCTTGTATTTTTTCTTTTCCTACAGTTCTGTTACTGTTTTTTTCTTTACTTCAACACATGGTCTTATATTCATTCTTTTCTTTTGGTTCTTCTACTTTTTTTCCTATCTTTTCTTCAACATGTGGTCTTGTAGCTTTCTTCTGTTTTCAGCTTTCTTGTTGCTTCCTCATGTTTTTCTCTTTTTCCCTAGACACTGTCACCCTTTCTTTCCCTCTGCCTTTATCTCTCCCACGAACCCATGGGTTGTTTGCATTATATTTCTGAGTTGTCCAATTGTCTATATATTTCTCATTTTTCTTATTAGGCCGCCTGTTTTTTTTTCGCTTCTTCTGTTTTTTTCATTGTATTTATATGACCCAAATTTCTTTGAACTAACCACGCCATTTAGGCGTGGACTGGTCAAGACACCATAGAGACAGTTGTACCATATAGGTACTAAAAAGACTTTAGACCCCGTTGTGGCACTATGACATGATCCTCACAGCCAGTTTTGTTGGTTTGGCCATTTGTCTGATCATCTAGTGGTGTGGACCCTGTTAATTCTTCTGTGAATTGCCCAAATGGCATTTCACAGGTTGTACAAAAAATAAAATAACAAACAACAAACAGAGGGTGGAAGGAAGAAAAGACAAACATGGATTCAGAACTGCAAAACATAAAAAGGTGAAGTTGGCCCTTTTAAGCATTCCTGTGTGTATGTATGGCTATCATGAGAACTCAGTGAAAATCCTACACAGCTACCAAAGATGCTGACTCATCTGGTTGTCATCTTCACTGCTCCATGTTTTCATTATTGACTCCATACCATCCTCTGACTACTGTGGACCCACGTCTTAAAGCCAACTAACCAGCCCTGCGTCTTGGGCTTGAATCGTCTGACTCTCTGCTTTAAAGACTCACTTCTGACTAACTAATGTCTTTCATCCTTTCTCCTGGTCTTGCAGGTTTTCATGGGCTCAGCTTTTTGTGTGGCCAAAATAGACAAAGGGATACCTCTAGACACTCTGACACTGGTCAAAAATGCCGAAGATAAGATCCCTTCTTTGGCCACCCATCCACAAACACACAGAGACCCACACACATACATCCATATATATATATATATATACACACACACACACACACATGAATGCCCATTATTATGCAACAACTCCACCGTGGTAACAGTAGATGAATGGAAGAAACTCTGTTAAACTACCCAAAGGTTTATTGATGACTGCACTTGTAGGTAGCTGCTGGGAAAAAGAAAGAGAGTAAAAAACTGAGACAACCGTGTCAGCTAGATAAAGAGAAGCAACATCTCCTGGTGAGAGAAATATGAGCAGACACAGACCTTGAATTTTTTTCCTGGTTCTAACTTGCTTGTCTGCTAGGTTGCGTCTAGTCTAAAACCTCCTTTGGAACGCACCCCTAAAGTTGGGGCTCGTAAACTTTCGTCTCCTTACATCTTCATAGCTGGTATTCAACTGTATATCTTTACCTTATCATATCTCACTGTCAACTCCCTAAAAGACATGAGTTGTCTCCTCACTTCTCCTTGTCAATCGGCAGTAGGAACGTCCACTTCCACTCACTCCACACATGTATACATGACCTTTGGGCCTCCAGTTTTCACTAGTCATTTTTAATTACCATGAGTGCTTTGGCCTGACTATTCAGAGACTGTTTGCTTTATTTATTTATTCAATTTCAATTTTCTATGAGCTGTTCAATTACATTACATGCAGACACTGGTCAGCAGATTTATGTGCCTCTTCTGGAGGCCTGGAGAAGTGAGTATGTTAACAGTTGATAGAAAGATGCTAAAATGCAGCAAGCAAAGTCGAATCCAGTTGGGTATAGATGGCTTTGAGCCAGTAAATGTTGAGGCTCTGGTCATGGACAGGCTGTTGTTGGGGCTTAATCTCATATTATGAACTACAGGGAACTCAGTGAGTGTGTTGATACGTTTACAGCTAATGCTGGTGTTTGTGAGGCCAAGTTGAGGGAATGGCTCAAAAAAGGCATGAATGTATCACTACTGGATTTGAGGAGAGCGTATCTTCAGATTTGCATTAATGAATCATTGTGGCCATATCAGACCATGGTATTTAAGGGCCAAAGGTATTGCCTCATGTGGCTGGGTTTCGGTCTAAACATGGTGCCTCTCATCATAAGATCTAACATTCATGCAGTGATGTCCCAATGTTACGTTCCGCTCTCTGGTCAAACAAACAACAACACGGAATTTATATATAACAATATATATTTATTTTCTCGACGGACGCTTGTGTGAAGTAGGAGCAGTCAGGAGAGGAATTAGAATCGTTCGTCTATGAGGCTTGAACTCTTCGATGTAAGTAGACGATGGCCGAGACAATGCATACAGAGTGACGACGAGGTCAGCTTCGTGAACAGCGGGATCTTTTTCACTGCCTTCTGTTCAATTCGTCGGCCTTATATTACCTTCAAACTCCCACGTGGAGATATGGACACGCCTCCACGCCTCCGCAATTTCTTCCGATATCTGGCGATCGGGATGTGTCACTTCCGCTATTTTTGGAATGGCCTGTGAGATCGTCATCGAGCGGAAATAACTGTCATGCAGTTCACAGGTCACTCTCTTCCGGTGCATCACTCTGAAGTGGGACCTTCACCTTGTCCCATATTATCAGCCGAGCTCACCTGCGTGATTTTTTTCGATTATTGGCCATTGGGATGTGTCAATTCCGCTATCTTCGGAATGGCAGGTGTGATCGTCATCGAGCAGAAATAACTGTCATGCAGTTCATAGGTCACTCTCTTCCGGTGCATCACTTTCTTTTTTACGGCACAGTGAGAATTTTTTTTATCTTGTCTCATATTGTGAGTCAAGCTGTATTTTACACCAAGACCAAACAATCAAGAGTGCTACACTGGGTTATATTGATGACATTTGCATCAATGAAAATTTAATCTCGACAGAACATTTAAGGAAGCAGTTATCCAATTATAGGTTTGTTTGTAAGGATTCAGAGCGATTGCAGGATGGTGCCTCGGTTCTTGGCTTGCAGGTCTGGGGGAGAATGGGACTCTCTGATGGAAGCAAGAAGGTCAAGTCCTGGACATTTCCGATGTTGTTAACTTTTGAAGCATGTTCTCCCTATGCAGGAAACTTGTGGGTTATTTTCCTGTCTGTGACTGGCTCAAGGTGACCGCCGGATTCATCAAGTATCAGGCAAATAAAGTCTTCAACAGTTGGGATGCCATGCTCACCAATTCTCCTTTGGAGATGATGGTGCCAGAGATCGTCATCAGAGTTAAGCAGAATGATCTGGTGAAGGGAGAGTGGTGTATTACTGGCCGGGAGATGGATTTATGGGTTAGCGCAAACCCCTTTGCTATGGGGGTGTTGGTGGAGGATAATGGAGCTGTGATCAAGGATGCATGCTGGTTACAGCCAGACAATGACTCCCAGTACATTAATTTGGATGAGCTCAATGTAGTGGTGAGGGGCACAACCTTGCCCTTCAATGGCTAACTAAACTGAGTCCTTGTACATGTATCATTGGCTCGAGAACAGTGAGTGGAAAGGCAAAAATGCAAACAAAGGCAGCGACAGAAATGCTAGTTAGGAGGAGGCTTCCAAAACTCTCACAGTTGATTGAAGAATACAGGCTGACCATTGATGTAATGCTAGTGAGGTCAGAACAGAACAGAACTGACAAGAATGCCACAGAAAAGGTTCAAGGTTATGAAACAGAGGAAAGAGATGGTGCTGAATGTTTGTGCTGCTGCCCTAGGTGAGAGCCAGATATTGGACATTCATCGGCATAGCAAGCATCCTGGGGTAAAGCGAACAGTCTACTTTGCCCTATGAGTTAGTCCATCCATGACCAAGGCAGCTGTAAAATCAGTGTTAAGATCATGTGTAGAGTGTCAATCTATTGATCTAGCACCAGTGCACTGGAGGAAGAGAAAACTGGATGTGGACACCAATTGGACCCCGCTGGGAATGGACATTACCCACTACAGTGGTGGTCACTTCCTAACACTCACTGACTGCAGACCCTCTTGATTTGCTATATGATGATGCATCCAGTACAAGAACTCTACTATTGTATCCTGTCATTTGGAAGCTGTTTTTTGTGTGTGGGGCACACCAAATGAGCTGTTAACTGACAACGACACCACCTTTACTTGCAGAAGTTTTAGAAACTTCTCAAAAGATTGGGGAGTGCGGTTTTGTCTCCGATGTGCCTACGCCCTGTCTGGAAATGGAATTGTGGAAAGATGTCAAAGAACCATAAAGACTGTTGCAGCCAGGAAGCAGTGTACAAGCATCATGTGACCCCCAAAGACGATGTTTCATCTCCCCCAGCGCCGGCCAGCATGATACACACATACCATGTCAGAGTCAGGGTGATTGATGCCATCTCCCGACACAAACAGCAGCATAAACAAGGGATTTACAAAGTGATTAGGGGCATGAATGGTAGATGTACCACACAATTCAAAGTAGGTTGTATGACTGGAGTCCACCCATCACCAGTCATCTTGATCATTTTGGTGATCATGACAATGTTGTGATCGCCAAAAGGATCAAGCTGATCCTGTCCCCCTCAGGAGAAGTATGCATTGGAAGAGACTTGCACCCAGCTGTATGTTTTGTTATTGTGAAATCAGGGAGGGGTGTAGTGAAGTGGGACTGAGGGGTCAAAACTTACCCATTGCTAAGCGTCCTTGATGTTTGATTTGTTCCATCATGGCCACCATTTGCAATTCCGTCACTGTGCATAGGTGGAACAAGCCCTTTTAGGACCATTGCTAATTTGCATGTGTAATCAAGTAGCTCACTAAAAAGCAAGCCACATTAACGGAGGACTGTGAATTTTTGAAGCAAGATGAGCAAGACAGTGGATTTGTTGGTGAAGTTAACTGTTGCAAACTACACAGTGTTCCAATATCAACAATAATCAGATCCAAATTTGCTTTGTCCTTTAAGGTATTGGAATTTTATTTTCTCCATGCAAAACCAGCATAAAAGAAATGATTCCTTTGACAAATTTTGAACAAAAATTATTCCTTTCATTTCCATCATTAAACAAGATTATTATTATTGGGTTTGAAATCCTTTGATGAAAATTGAATCTAATATTTGAAATTATATACCATACTTTTATATCTTGTGATGAAGGCCTTAAAAATCAAGTATGTCAAATTACCTGTTGATACATATTGGATTTCTATGAGAAAAGAGGATCCATCAGAAATTAAAATAAAAATCTTAGTTATTTTGATCCAGTTTCCCACTTCTTATTTATATAAATTGGAATTTCCTCTTACACATTAAATGAAAAAAAGAATTGTGAGCATTAAAGAGGAAATGAAAATTTGTTTGTCTTGTGTATCTTAACATAGAAAACATTGCAAGAAACATTAAGCCTGTGTCTTTTATTGATAATTATCCTTAACTAAATAATAGAAAATATTTTACATATATGAATCTATAAGGGCACAGGTTCTAAAATAAGGGGTGTATCAAGTATACTCAGACTCCATATGAATATACTGTATATATTCCTTAGGCAATCAAGACAGGCCTCCAGACTGACAGTATATCAAAGGCAGTGCACTGGTATTAGTGTTACTAAATCATAAAATGGCTGGATTGATTGAGTGATATCATGTCAACCTATCTAAGGTTATTTTACACCTAAAGGTTAGGGAATCCTGTTCATTGTAGATTTCTATTTCTATTTTTTGTGTAGTTGTTTCTTAAGTTATTTTTGTATACAGTTATATGATATCAAATATTCGTATCTAATACAAATAATTTGATTTATTTGATTCTGACTGATGGGAACTTAAGAGGTACTACCACTCTGAGTTAGAGTAAATTTGAAACTAATCACATGATAGGGTATTTCGCACTTTCCAGATTTCCAGAACTAAAGCCTCACCATCAGATGCAAGAGGAAATGAAAATCTGTTTGTCTTGTGTATCTTAACATAGAAAACATTGCAAGAAACATTAAGCCTGTGTCTTTTATTGATTATTATCCTTAACTAAATAATAGAAAATATTTATCAATAATGTTTTGCAGTTTAAATTATTTTTTTTATTAGGTAAAAATTATAAATCCTTTCTTTGAACTATATTTTTGAATTTATGCAGAAAGTGTGCTCTGAGCAAGTAAAGTTTGAGAACTACTGTATTACTAGATGAATTAAAAGTTTTGCAATATTTTGGTAAAGTGAGGTACAGTTTGGCAACTCTGGATGCTTTTGCTGAGGTTGTGAAGGTGACAAACCCCACTGGGCTGTGAGTTGCTGAGCTCTCCTGATACTCTCTAAATGCTACTAACTGGGTTTGCCTCTATGGCTTGGAGCACAGCCTTTGAATCCACAGTTTTAAACCCAACTGACCTTGCTTGATCGTCAAGAATCTTGTAGTAATTTACTTAGCATTTTGTTAAGATTTGGCACAAGGCCATATGAATGGGGCACCCAGTGAGAATCGAATTCACTCATGATGGTTTGCTAGTCTAATTTAATAACCAATTACACTACCCAAGGTGCCCTCGTTGAGATTCTTGTAACCTGCCTGAAATTTAACCAACCATCTGGTTACTGGTTTGGTTCAGTTTCTTTGTTTAATGGCATATCAATCTTTATAGGTTATTTAATGCCTAAGCCATCCTTTAAGAAGAACAGTAGAGATACTATTTAACCCATAGCTGGGAATCTGGTTACTGTTCAATGATTAACTGCACTTTCATCTTTTGTGCGACAAATGTTTTCGGTTGTCTCTGTAAATTTATGGCCCAGTTCAAACTCTTAAAGCATAAGATCCTGAATTAGACTACATTATATGTTCATCTATGCTGTTTTTCAGATTATTTAGTGGCATACTGAGGATACCTTTTTTTGTGGGGGAAGTCTTACCTCTCTACAGTGGATACAGAGTATATTCTAAGCTTCACTGACAAAGCTGAAAGATGTCTGGAAACATTAGAATATTTACTTCCTACTTCTATGCACATAGTGTACCCAGGTCAAAATTGGCATCGCCCTTCAGGGTGTGCCAATTTTATTTTCTGTCAGTGTCACACAATCTGGCTTCACTACAGAAGAAAGAGAAAAGCCATTGTTATGGTAACACAATAAGGAGAAAGAAAATAAGAAAGTGTGGGTAGAAGAAATTGATGTGAGAACAATTTGGAAGAAAAGAAAAATTTTAAGAGTGAGAGAGAGAACATAGCAGATTGAAAAAAGAAAACTGGAAAGTAGAAAGTTATAGGGAGAGGAGAAAAAATAAGAGAGAGAGAGAGAGAGAGAGAGAGAGAGAGAATCCATCTTTATATTAAAATTTTCATTTTGTTTATATATATATATATATATATATATATAGCCAATCCCTCTACATGAGCAGGATATGTCACAAGGTCAATTTTAAGTGGATTTTAACAGGTTTGAATTCAGAGTTTTCATTCTCCTAGACCAGTTGCCATACCAAGGTTAAAGAGCCTAGTCTGCCCTACTATTTACCCATAGCTTGAGAGAGAATAGTTGAATTCATATTTTTTCCAAGGGTATTAGTGCTATGTGAGATGCAAACAGCCTTGTCCAGGATTTGAACTCTGGTCACTGTGTCCATTTCCTACAACAGTAACCATTACACCACAAGCACCTTATATATATATATATATATATATATATATATATATATATATATAAAACAATTGTTCTAAAAATGTTTTTTCATAAATCAAAAGTGCTCTATACTGGCCAGTTGAGGATGATAATTATTATTATCATTATTGCCAGTTTCTTGCATTGTACATATTTGAGTATCATCTGATACTAACCAGCACTATTTGTAGACTTTAGGAGCTGAAAACTGTAGACATACCAGTTGGCCTTGGCCTAGCCTTGGTCAACTATTTACACACACAAAGTTTGTATCACATACATGGTGCAATCTCCTAATATTAGGTTAAAATTTAGGTCTCAAAAAGTTGCATGATATATGAGTATATACAGTACTTAAAAAAAAAAATCATACAATCATTAGATGATATTTATGTATCTACTTATACATGCATGTATGTATGTATATGTATCTATATATGTGTGTGTGTATTTGTTGTATCTCAAAATTTACAAATGTAAATGTTCTTCAGAAATTCAAACAATAATATTTCAAATAATAATACATTACATAGAGGGGCCCTTGGTGTAATTGTTATCGTCATAAGAAATGGACATGGCGACACTAGTTCAAGACTGAATGCATTTCACATAGCACTAATACCCTTGGGAAAGGTATGAATCCAATAATTCTCCCACCAGCTATGGGTAAATAGTAGGGCAGACTAGGTTCTTCAGCCTTGGTGAGGCAACTAGTCTAGGAGAAGGAAAACTCTGAATTCAAACCTGTTAAACTCTGCTTAAAAAATTGACCTTGTGTCATATCCTGCCCGAGCAGAGTGGGTGGTAAATATGATAATACATTACATAGATTTATCATTTTATTCAACAATTCAACTACAAACATCTTTGTAAAAAACTTAAACAACCTTAGAATTAAAACAGCCACTAACTCTTCACAGACAATTAGGATTTTTAATTAATAATAAAAATAACAATAAACTTGAATTTATGAGCACAAAATAAATTGAAAAAGAACAAATATAAAAAATGGTTTGAGCAAACATAATTTAGAAACTAATCACAACTTTAATTTTAAAGATCTTAGTTTATTAATTAAAAACACCGGAAAATTGTTGAATTCAGTATCATTTCAAAGCACAATATTATCAACGAGAGCCCAGATTTTTTTCAGTTTGTCTCCTTATTTGGTCAGATTGGTGCAGAAAAGTAACAAAATCCCTAATTTGAAATAACTCAGCTTTAATGTTTATACATATCTAGGAAGATAAACAGAGAGTCGAATTAAGCAAAGATAGAAAGCAGATCAATAATGATAAAGACGCATAGATATATCATGAAATAATAATAATAGATAGATATGAACTAAATGATATCAACATTAACATAGATAGACTAATATGATATGGATTTTTTTGATTAATTTGGGAATGGTAGTTGCATCACTCAAATTTGAAGTGGAGCACTACCAATGGAAGTGGGATTTTTAAAAGCTTTCTCATCTCTTTCATTTCATTTAGTAACTTACACACCCTGATGAAGGTCTAAGAACCAAAACATTTAACATTGATAAATATTTTTACAAATAAAATCATCCTCTGAAGACTTTGTGTTTTTTCATTGCTATACATTTTCACATTGTATATATATGTGTGTGTATATATATATATATATATATATATATATATATATATATATAAATCTATGAATGCATCTATCTATATATGAGTGTGTATATGTAAGTATATATTGTATGTGTATCAATTAAATGGTTTCAATCATTTCTTATTAACTCAATTTTATTTAACATTATTCATTCATTTGCACACAGTTAAATGGTATTAAGTATTGCTTTGTAATAATAATAATTCAACATCAGTCATTCCTTTGCACACTGTTAAATGGGTCCAAGTATTGCTATATGATAATTCAATTCAACATCAGTGATTTGTTTGCGCACAGTTTAATGGTTTCAAGTATAGAAAATGATTAAATAGTTCTATTGGATCTATAGATGAGACCCTAACAAGTACTACCACTCGAGGTCAGAATGGACCTGGAAGTAATGGCAATGAAGAGGTACTCTACATTCCCTAAAACTCCAGGACTGGAGCCTTACCATGGGGTGGGGGGGTCTTAGCCTTCTACAGAGATACAGCCAGTGTATTTTACAGCCCCAGTTGACTGGGCTGATATATATGAGTGTATGTATATATATTGTATGTGTATGCGTCTATATATATGAGTGTGTCTATGTATTTGATGAATATAATAGATAATCATATGAATATAAAAAATTATCGTTTGATGAATATAATAAATAATCATTTGATGAACATAATAAATAATCATTTGATTAGTATAATAGCTCATTGATAATCATTATATAATAGAATTCATTACTATAACAAGTTGTCCAGTTAATTTTCAAATTAAGCCAGTTGATTATATTTCATTATACTATTATTTACATTATATGATCTGGACAATAATCTTGGTTGTCATATGGATAATACTTTAACCACTCTATTCTCTGGTGTTCTTCATGTATCTTTAGGGAATTTTGTGTCTTGGGTCTGATACTAAACTGTATTTGATGGTGAGGCTCTAGTTTCTGGAGATCTAGGGAGTGTGACGTACCTGTTCATTGCCATTACATCCAGGTCCACAGTGGTATTACCTGTTATGGTCCCATATTTGGGTCAAATAGATCTATCTAAAAATTATTTGTATTCAACTGAACAGTGTGCAAAAAACAATCTCTTAAGAAACAACTCCACAAAAAATGTAAATATGAATGCATTTCCCTAACTTCTAGGCATAGAATAACACTAGGCAGGTTGATATGCTATTAAAATCAATCTTGGCCTAATGAGTAGAGTGTTTGCCTATAGTCCAGGAGATTGTGGTTCAATCTCAGGTTGAGTCATACCAAAGACTAAAAAAATGGTACTTGATGCCACCTTGCTTAATACTCAGCATTATAAGTTGGAACAAGGGTCAAGGAAACAATCCAGGGAATGGGGTAGCACCCTCCCCTACACATTGGTGTGGTAGCCTTCAGGTCACCCTCAACTAAGGTTGCCAACTTTACTTTTCTTCACTGAACAGCCAAAGAAACAAAACTAGATAGCTAGCTAATAAGAAAAGAAAAGAAAGTTATTTACACAATTTGGACTATTATCCTCATCTTGATTGTTATACACATGATTTTTCGGTCACTGTACTCATTGCCTTTCTTCTGATCTCTTTTCATAGTTAGTAACTTTGAGGGAATTCCCAACTGAACTCTTTATACAGTCCATAGGGGTAGACTGTTCTCATAACTTGGAATATCTTGTATCAGTCAATTCACTTACTTAGTTATTTTGCCCTTGTAATGTTGCTTTTCTTTCTGCTGAACTTAAACCCAGGGATTGAACTCAAGACTTCCAGGTAGATTCAAACTAGACTCAATACCTTTATCCTCTTGTCCAGTGTAACAATTCAGAGACCATATTTTAGTGTCTTAAACCTAATATCATTTTTTTGTCTGACTCTTCAACCAGAGCATACTGATGATGTAACTTTATTAAAAAAACACTTAGATATTTACGGTATAAAAGTTCTGAAATAATTTACTTATACTTCAATAAATCATGCTGCATATGAAGTGTGATAAAAAAGAATTGAGACAAAAAGTTTAAAAGTATTATTAATTTCAAGTTTAAATGAAGACATTCACACAACTGAATAATTTATTTAATCAAGCTATGTCTCTATTGCTGTCTAAAAATATCAATGCCAAGTCTAGATTTCAATTTGTTATATTTTTTGAACAGTTGGTGAAACACAAGTTTGTATAAGTGCAACACTCTTCATACTTTAGCTCTGTGTGACATTTTTTTGTTTCCTAAACTGAAAATTCATCTCAAGGGTAAGAGTTGAGGATGTGGAGGACATTAAAAAACTATGACAGTGCAGCTTTTCAATATACTTCAAAAGTGTTTCAACCAATGGAAAATTAGCTGGAATAAATATTTTGAATGCTGAGAGGACTATTTTTTGATAAAAAGTATTGAGATTGTATCTTTAAATTTAAAAAGATTAAAAGATATGTGCACATTTGAGTAACTTATATAATAAAGAGATGATGTCTAGACTCTTGTTTAGATAGTTTTTAATCAAACACAGGATTGTATAAGTTCAAGTCTCCATACTCACTAGATCTATCTTTGAAAAGCTAAAATTATTTTCACAGAATTATTATTAGTTACTTGAAACCTTATAATTATATATAGATGATTAGAAATGCTTAAAACCATATAATTGCCAGCAAATTATTAGTATTAGATAAGGATACTTGAAACATGTGTTTCAATTATTTGTATTAGATAGGAATACTTGAAACCATATAACTGTGCAAATTATTGGTATTAAAGAGGAATATTTTGAATTGTATAACTGTGTAAATGAATGATTATTATAATTGAATTGGAATGTTACTTTAAACCATATAATAATGGATAAATTTTTTCTATACTATAATCTTTATATATACAGTGACACGCATAAGTATTGGATACATATCATTTTCTGTTATAACTCTAGTTTGTGTTCGCCAATTTGCCTGATATTTGGTAAGTAATATCTTGTAAAGTTATTTTAGTTGTATGTGAAAGGAAAATTAAAAACTCATGGTTGAATCCTTTTTTTTTATCAAAGTTCTAGATTACCCTATGCAAAAGTATTGGATACATGACACCTTTTTCAAATTTCCAATCAAAAATTTGTATTTTAAAAGACTGTAAATATTCAAATTTTTGATAGTATTGGAATCTAACCAATCAGAGATTGATAGGATTGGAATCTAACCAATCAGAGAAGCACACAATTTTTTACAAGATAGTGCTACTAATCATCTGACTCTTTGATGTGCATTTTGCAATTCAAGGATTAAAAATGGCAAAAACTAAAGAATTATCCAGAGATATGCGAGATGGAATCATTGAATGTCATAAAGGAGGACAAGGTTACCAAAAAATTAGCAAAGAAATGAATCTAGCACTAAGTACAGTAGGAAATATCGTCAGAAAGTATAAGAAGTATGGTGACGGTACAGCAAACCTTCCAAGAAATAGAAGACTGAGAAAAATAAATAAGTGTACTTCAAGGTGGATCAGCAGAAATGTGCAAATAAACCCCTTCATTACTCATTCTGAAATTAAAACTTATCTTGAGGGTGCTGGAATTAATATAAGTAAGGATACCATTAGCACAGCTCTATATCGTGCAGGCTTTCATTCAAGATAACCAAGAAAAGTGCCTTTACTGAAAACCAAACATGTCAAAGACCGATTAAAGTTTGTGGAAACTTCTGAAAAGAAAAATATGCAGTTTTGGGAAAAAGTAATCTGGTTGGATGAAACGAAAGTTGAACTCTTCGGAAGGAACATAGCGACAAGTGTTTGGCAAAAAAATGGCACTACCTTCAAGAAGTACAATACCATTCCCACAGTTAAGTTTGCAGGTGGTTCCATTATGACATGGGGATGCTTTTCATTCAAGAGCACTGGTGAGTTACAATTTATCCATGGTAGAATGAATGGTAGCATGTACAGGGAGATTCGAGAGAAGAACCTTCAGAAATCTGCAACTTCTTTAGTCGGAATTTCGTGCTTCAACACGACAATGATCCCAAACATACCACAAAACTTACAAAGGAATGGTTTGAAAATAATGGTATTAGTACTCTCAATTGGCCAAGTCAGTCTCTTGACTTGAATCCAATTGAGAATTTGTGGAATACTTTGAAGGTTAAGGTTCATAAGCAGAATCCACAAAATATCAAGCAATGAGTGGAATTAAGCAAGGAAGAATGGGGTAAAGTAATGCTGGATCAGTGTGGAAAACTTGTGGCCAACTATAGAAAACGACTGGAAGCGGTGAAACAAATCAGAGGCTATGCAACAAAATATTAAATTGATGTATCCAATACTTTTGCATAGGGTAATTTTGAACTTTGATAAAAAAAATGGATTCAACCATGAATTTTTAATTTTCCTTCCACATACAACTAAAACAACTTTACAAGATATTACTAACCAAATATCAGGCAAAATGTCAAACATAAACTAGAGTTATAACAGAAAATAACATGTATCCAATACTTATGCATGTCACTATATATATATATATAATACTTGCATTCACTATCCTGATGAGAATAAGTTTCAGTGATTTACTTTATTTTTTACTTATCAGTTACATTTAAAACAATGTCTTCACTAGTTACAATTCACACAACTGCTCTATTTCTTTAGTCTTTTCTCTCCCTCAACTCCTCAGAAGATGGTGACCTATGGCCAATTCCAGATATATCATTTTGGGGACTATGTAACTATTTAGTAAAAAAATTAAGGAAATGACTGAAATTTACTCTTATCTGGATGATGAATACAAGTATTTCATTTCTATATAATTTTTTTTGTATATTAACTAAATACTTGTCCTTTAGGTAGAGAAAATAAAGTTGTAATAGTTCTTGGTTTGGTTTGGTTTCTTTGTTTAATGGTTTATTTAATGGCAAAGCCATTTTTATAGAACAGAAGTGGTAGTATTTAACCGATACCTGGTGGGAGTAATAAAGAGATTCACACCTTTCCCAAGGGTATTTGTACGAAAGTGAATGTAATAACTTGACTGAAGTTTGAACTCACTTACTGTGATGTTGCAGTCTGGCATGTTAACCACCACACCATGGAGACTACTCCCTCCATAACAGTTCTATTACCTTTACAAGATTTTTTATACACAATATTTTCAGCAAAACATCTATTTTATGTATTTCTTTTTGTCTTTATGTTAAGTCCATTTGAATTTCCTATTCTCATATCTTTTACTTGATATTTTTAGATAACAAAAATAAATCTCCAGTAAGATATAAAAGGGAGCCTTCAGGTCACCCTCGACTAAGGTTGCCAACTTTACTTATATATATATATATATATATATATATATGGTTCAAATCCTGATCAGTAGTACAGTGTGTGTATGTGTTCAGAAAGTATGAAAACTGAAGCTGTATTTGCCAAGATAGAAATGAATGAAATGTTAACTTTCTTTAAAATAGTCCCTTAATATTCAACACTCTAATTGTAGCAAGTTTTCCATTTCTCCTGAAATTCTTTTGATATACAAGGATCATTAAATAAGTTTCCAGACTTTTTTCGTATGGGCACTTTTATTGATAGTACACATATGAAACTCTAGTCCCCTTTGAAGTAATGTCCTCCAGCTGCAATGCACTTGTTGTACTGTTCCAACAACTTCTGGAACGCCCCATGGAAGTCCTCTTGTGTGAGCGTGTCAATGACCTTCCTCACAGCCTCTTTCATCTTCTCAATTGTCTCATAATGACAGCCTCTGAGCTTAGGGAATAACCAAAAGTCACGGGGAGCAAGGTCTCGACTATATGGAGGGTGAGGAACTGTCTTGATGCCTATCTTGGTCAAATAGTCTGTGACAAAGATGGAGTTGTGGACTGGCGCATTGTCCTGCTGGAAATGCCACTGACCTGATTTGAAAGGTGCTGGCCTCTTCCAACGGAATCTCTTCCTGAACTCCTTTAAAACCTCAACATAGTAACCCTTACCCTAACCCTGTGGCCAATCAACTCTGGTGTATTGACTTCCTTACTCTTCTCACACCTCTCATCATCCCTCACAGACTCCCTTCCTTCCTTAAATCTCTTATGCCACTCAAAAACTGATGCTTGATTCATGCAGGATGGTCGAAAAGCAGTCTGAAGCATTCCATACGTTTCTGTGGCATTTTTCCAAGTTTAAAACAGAATTTTATTGCATATCGTTCTTCCTCACGTCCAGATTGCATTTTTGAGATTCACCATCTGTGACAATCAGGCTTTAGTAGTGTGTATCCCAATTCCTGCACGTAGCTGTTCATTTAAACCTGAAATCATAAAAATTGGTCAGTCATCTTATAAGATGTATAGAAATAAGATACTGAATTTTCAAGAGTCTACGACAATTTTAAATGCCTGTACAAAAAAAGGCTGGAAACTTATTGAATGCACCACGTAATGTGAAGTTGCTCCATTCAGAGGTGTTCATGGTGTAACAGTTATTAGTATAGGAAGTGGACTGTTTGCATTTCTCATAGCATTAATACTCTAGGGAAAAGTATGCATCAAACTATTCTCCCACTAGCTATGGGTAAACAGTAGGGCAGGCTGAGCTCTTTAATCTTGGTATGGCAACCAATCTAGATGGATAACTGAATTTAAATCACTTGTAGACATGAAGAGGGATGGGCTCTGCCAGGCTCAAAACATGCTATGTCAGTAGTGACCTGAACAAACCAGGTTACAAGACTATCATATCTCCTTTAATATCTTCCATATCCTTAAACCTTTCGCCTGAGATGAATGTTCAATTTAGAAAACAAGAAAAAGTTACATAATGTTGAATCTAGTGATTATTAAGAATACTTACTTGTTTAATCCTGTGTTTTACTACAAACATTTTGTTCAAAATCCATTGAGACTGAATTCATATTTAAATTGCTCAGCTGTAAATCATTTATTTAGTTTATCATTAGTTTTTATTCTTTAACTCTAATTCAACCAAAATTTATATATATACCAGCCATTGGCATAATGGTTAAAGTGTTTGCCAATGGTCTGGGAGACAGGGATTCAGTCCAAGGGCATGTCATACCAAAGACTCAAAAAAAAAGGGGGGGTACTTGATGTCTCCTTGTTTAACACTCAGCATTATAAGGTATGGATCAAGGGTAAGTGGAGCAAGCCAGGAAAAGGAGTAGCAGCCCCTTCTATACCTCAGTGTAGTAACTATTGAAAAGAGAGCCTTTCAGTCTCCAAACTTACTTACTTAGAATTGATTTTAAAGTAATGTTTCAATGTATGTTCTATATATATAAAGATTATAGAATGGAAAGTTCATGTGATAATGTCATATCTGCTGTTGATGACTTTTTGATTAAATGGGATTCAAGCACTGCAACAACGATGGAAGAAGTGTGTGGAATGCAAAAGGGGACTACATTGAAAAATAAAACTCATTTGATGAGAGTATCTTGTTCAGCCTATGAAGTTTTCAACCAACCTGTGTGTATATATATATATATATATATATATATATATATATATATAATTTTTCTTATTCATTAATATTCATTTTTTTAGAAAAGGGCCTCAAATTTCATATAGCTCAGAGCCTCAGCAAGTGAAAATCCGGCCCTGGGGTAGAAGTCCAAATTATAGGGCCGTCATTAATAATATAATAAAATATTGTCAAATATCATTGACTTGTCTATTACTTCTGTGCTGTCCTGTATATTGGCCTTTTCTGTGACCTTGACTAAAGTGTCAATATCTAGAAAAGTTCAAAAGAAGTTTAAGAAATGAGAAATAAAATAAAATATAACTATGATATCAATTTTTCTTGATTAAAATAAATAAGATTGCTAAAAATCAGTATTGCTCAATGCGTTAAGACCGAGGTCATTTTTTCTTTTGTAGAAATATTTGTTGGTGATTAAACGTAAATTTTTCTCAATATGAAACCCAGTATAAAAACAATGACAAACATAGTAAACTAGGGCACAGTATTTGGTCATTGACCACGAAGTGAGTTTATTCTGTAAATTTATTTATTACTTCCCTATTAATTCTGAGGCTAAATGTTAGAATTAGGGATGGGGCATTTAAAAATATATGATTTACGAAAATGATCCAACAAATTTATATATATATATATATATACACACACACACACACACACACACACGGAAGAAACTGTTTAGTGTTAGAATTTTTACTTACGTATCTTACAATGAATGATCGTTATTACTCTAAAAAGTAAATGTTTCATATTTTAAAAATCTTATTAAATTTTTTGTACAGTATTTAGTCTATTCGCAGGCGTAGAAAATTAAGAGTAAAAAACAAAAATACTTAAAACAAACTCAATTTATAGGTATTTTAGTATTCAAAATTAATCATTGGTAATTTCAGGGTTTACTTAATTTCATGACAGCAGCACTTATTAAAAGGAATGCGTTTTTAAAAATTAGTTTAATTTCAAAATTAATGAAAACAAAAAAAAGCCAAAAAGTGAAAAGTTCTAACATTAAACATTTTTTTTAAATCACCAGAATTTTTTTTTTTTTCATATCAGTGTGACTGATTACTTTTATCGTAAAAAGAAATATCGACAAATTGTCACTTGTATGTAGGTAACCTCTGCTGAAGCAATAATTTAAAAAAAAATCTAAATAGATAAAAATAATCAGTATCGACTTTAACTATTTAGCTTGGCTTATCAACTCACATAAAAATATGCTAAATACTTTAAATGTGCTTGTATACCTAAAACGAATTTTTAAAAATTACGCCCCCTAAAAACTAGTCTTGCCTTATCATTAATAAGGAAGTGTCCTATTTTGTTGTTGTCGTCGTATTACTTTTTTAGGTTAACAATAGTGTAAAAATTATTGTTTACTAAAATTATCCCCAAAACTGGTTTAACTCGCACTAAACAATACCGATGTAATGTGTACTTTTCTATATAAGCAATATACTAAGTGTACTTGAGGGAGTTGTTGACTCAGTTACGCCCCTTTGTTACGCCCCCTTCCTCCGTTTATTTTTATACCTCCTCCTCTTCCCCATTAATTAAGAAAAAAAAAAAGAGGAAAGAAAATAAAGTACTCTTAAGCTTCCCAATATGGCGCAACAGTTCTTGTAGTAGTGGTGGTGGCTGACTTGCTTTTTTAGTACGTGCTGTGCCTGCTCGGTTTTTTTGGCTCGACAATAACAACTCTTCTTTCTTCTTGTTCGTCTTCTTTGCTTGTCTCCTCCTCCTTCAATAGCAACAGCTGTGGGGGGAGTGAAGCACTAGAGTGGGATCTTCCCGTCGTGCTAAACAAGAAGAAAAAATGAGCTTCGATATGCGTCGGCGGCAAGAGGGGACCCGCAAACGAGGGTACCTCGACTCAACCCTAGAAACCTCATCCCTTACTAACAGCAACAGTACCAACAATACGGATAGCAGCAATAATAACAGTTCAAGTTATGTTAATAACCAGAATAATTACGCTTCATCGAAGGCTTATGCCGTCCACGACCCCAGCCTGGAGGATCTAGACCGCTTGATCATGTTCATCACTGAATCAAAACAGATTCAGGGCCGATATTATGTGAGATATTTACCAGGGATGATGAATTCTTCTGGCGAACTCACCCCATGTAATTACAGACCAACCTTTAGTTTTTCACCCCCCAGGTCGCCGGCTTCTACAACCACCACTCCAACTACTTCGTCTTCATCTAGTAATAATTGCTATAACAACCGTTCCAGGAGCACCACCCTTGCTAACAACACCAGGAGTACATTTCCAGACGTTGTAGACCTTACAAAAGAGGACGATTTGGTTTCCCAGGGTGGGTCGAAAAAAGACTCTCTTTCAAGGACCCGATCAAGCTCTGATGGTCAGAGACAGGTTCGGCGAAATAGTTATCACAGTAGTAGCAGTGATGACGAAGGAAAGAGAGAAAATGAATCCTCTTATTCAGATGATGACGATGGTGAGAAAAGCGGGCTGGGTCCTTTGGCAAGGACCCCGTCAGCAAACACCACCCCTGTTTTCACGAACAGAAAGCAAACTGCTAGAAAAAGCATGAGGCCCAGGACAGAGATAAGGCCGAGTGAAATCCCCGAATATATGACAAAAAGTGACGAGGAAGAAGAAGAAGAAGAGGAGGAGGAGGAGGAGGTCGACCAGGAAAATAGTCTCTCCATTGTTAGTCAGACTGGACAGCAAACCTCTATTTCCTCTGAGGGTAATGCGAAGTCTGAAAATAAAAACAAATCGTCAAATAACGATAATAGTTGTAATAATATTTACAGTAATAACAATACTGCTTCTTCGTCGTCTAGGGCAAATATTGTTAATAATATTAACAGTCCCAGTCAAAATCCTTCGCGAGGTTTATCTGAAAAATGGAATCTACTAGATGGGATAACTGTTACTGTCAATCCGGATTTTGGATAATTTTTGCATTTATTAGCCGTTATTTGTTTCATTTTACAATTCATTAATTTTTTTTTTTTTTAACTTACCTCATATTGCAAATAAGCTTAAAAACACTTGACTGCATTTAAGTCTCTTTTTTTTTTTTTTTATAAAAAAAATAAATAAAATTATCGCCTTTTTTGAGGTCAGGATTAACACCTATTTTGCCCCACAAAAAAATCTCTAAATAATTTTCAGCTGATTCGTCCCAGTTTTCTACTTAAAAATGACTTTAAAAAAATCTAAGTTAAGTTTTCAAAATTTCTTTTCAAAGAAAGTGATATTTGTGATATGAGGTAAGATAAAAATTTAAAAAAAAATAACCTAAACCCAAACACCCCCCTTTTTTTATACTAATTTTTATCTCACCTGAATTTTTTTTAATCAACAAGATAAACAAAAACATGTAAAGAACACCTGCCTTGCCAGCCGCCCTACATTACAAACTAGTTTTATATATATATTATATATATATATATATATATATATGAAATGTGCATTCATCACTTGCATGGAATTGGACATCATTTTTATAGGAATTTGTCTATCTTTCTTTACTGTGGATGTATGGAGACAATACGTGTATATTTACTTTTCTTTTCTTGTAAAATCGTTATGTTCAATTGTTTGACCGTAGTGTGTGGAAGGATTAAAGAAAATAGAGGAAATAAGGAAAAGAAATGCGTGCCAACAGTAACAACAGCTTCGGGTGTAAAATTAATATTAGCCTCTTTTTTTTTTACTTTTTTTTTTTTTTTTGAATTTTCTTGGTTAAACAATATGGCCTCCTGTGCCACGTGACATTTGCTTACTTCGGTTGATTTTTTTATTTTATTTCTTAGAAGTTAGTTATTCTTTTTTTTTTTTATTTATATACGTATTTTCTTTATTTTTACGTGAATTTAATTTCTTAGATAAATTTTCTTGTATTTTTTTTTTTTTTTGAAAAATCATCTGTAAACCTTGTCACGTGACCGCTAGGCAGCCATGTTTAAGGAAATCAAGTTTCTCTCTCTGTTTTTCTCTCTCTGTCTCTCTAAAAAAATGATCCAAAACAAAGCTATTTTTATTTTGATTTTAAGGCTCAATTACTTTTTATGTACCCAAGCTGATATGCTAAAATAAAAAAAGTAAAATAGCATTTATGGTGTTAATGGAAAATCTCGAAATATTGACACTTTGTTACATTCACTTATAAATAAAAACGGGAAATAATTTGAAAAATCGCCAGTTCTTTCAGTCTTTTCTACGAAACGACTGACGACAAAACTGTCATATGACCAAACACACCTCCTCCTTCTCCAATCATTACTTAAAGGAAGAATTGGTTATTCACTACATTAAATTCCTAACTAGATTAAAGAAACAAAAAACTATTATTCAATAAAAATCACTTTGTTTCCTTAGCCAATATTTCTCTTTAAATTTTTTTAAAAATCTTTATTTCAAATAAGACTAAATATTAATATGTAAATATATAAGGTTATTTATTACCATGTTTCATATGATATACCTTTTTTTTCCAGTTAAAATAAGATATACTTGCAATATAAATCGTGGTAAAAAAAAAAACATTGATCTGAATGCGCATTTTATGGGGGGGGGTGTTTTTTTAAATTAAAATTAGACCAAGGAAATAAATAATTCCATAAAATAATATTTAAAGGTTTTATTTTGATTTCTAAGTTTAAAGCCAAATCCAACTAATTTAGATGTTTTCATTTGATTAATTTGAAAGAAAAATGTTTAGGTCACTAATTCAATGATTTGCTATAAAAACTTTTATTTTAAATGAAAACAAAGAAAACTTGTGCAGAAAACTTTTAAGGAATCAATTGTTTTGATTTCACAACAATAACAACTACCCGAGAGGGGAAGCAGAATTTTATTTTTTCGTTTTCTTTCTCTCTCAACAAACTTGGCTAAATGCAAAAATTAAACACACACTTTAATTTGATCAAATAATCTGGAGAAAAAAAAATCACTTAGAATAAAATTGGCATAAAATTATCTTTGAGCTTTGAATTTTGACGTTTGATGGAATTTTTTAATTATTTTATTTTTTGTCTTGAACTTTTTATATTCACTAATTATTTCCCTTGCTTCATATTACAAATACGTCTTTAATTATTCAAGAAAGAAAAAAAAATGGGTTTTAAAACATTTAAAATATTTCGAATTTTTAAATTTCAATTTTTGCTAATAGACGTATGTGAAATATGAAATAATGGTTTAGTTTTTAAGTCTTTTTTTGTTAGTCTCGTATCGATGAAAATATTCTTAATTTTTTTTCTTTGACATTAAGTTGAATTCTTATTTTAAAAATATTTTACTTTTCCCTTTTAATGAATAATTATTTCTTTCCAAGTCATTTTTTCACATTCTTCATCTTTCGATGGATTTATCTTTCATTTTTTTTTTTTTTAAATTTAATTTTCCACTTTAAAAATGCTTTTTAGATTTTCATGACTTAATTGATGCTGTCAAGTTACCTAAAAAAGATTTTTGTCGATATGAAATCAAACAAAAACTGACTTGTCTATGTATACATTTGTTTCTGTATATTCCATTTCTAATCCTTTCCATACCAAAAATATCCAAGTAGAAATTAACGAATGAAGAAAATTCACTATTTAGTTCTTAAAGAAAAATTACTGCCAAGACAAAATACTCTTATTCAAAAAATGTATTTGTTTCTGATATAAAACAAGATTTTTTTTTCCAATAATAATGTTTAGCACAAAAATAATTTGTATGTTTGTATGTATATTCACTCTTCAGCAGGATTATATACGTTTCTTATGTATTGTCTAAATTATGTGTAATAAATTTCCTTTTTCTCTTTACATTTTATTCAGGATGTGGGTTGATGTTTTTCAACTGAAAAGAACTTTAAAATAAATAATCTGCTCTAAGTAGATAATTCATCAGACACCAAATACAAATGTGTTACAAGGGGGATACAACAAACATGTTTGCAACAAAGTTTATTGGTGTGGGGGGTGACCCTCAGAGCAGTTTGTAGAGTCAAGCAAATATTGGTATGATCGTTTATTGGTCAAGAGATTGAATCAGTAATGCTACCTTCTTAAAGAAACAAGGTATCTTTATTGTTTATTTTCTTAAAACCTTCTAAAGGTTTGTTGAAAAAGTGAAATCCAAGTCTTCTTGAGATCAAGTTGCATTTGGGACATCTTCATCTCTATGGATTTAATCTTCTTACACAGGGGCTTTCACCATTTGTCTCCAGGTCAGTGATAACTTCTCTAGTCTGCTGCCACATGGTATTTTATGTAAAAAAAATTGGGAGTGGTAGGCTGGACTTTGCTATCCTATCTTTAAATAATCTAGTTTCATTCACTGATCAAAAACATACTATATTATTCCTTTCCCCATAATGTATCATTCATTCTGAAATCTTTCACCAAAATACACCAGTCACTCAAATATCAAAACTATTCCCATATCTATCCATCATATATATATATATATATATATATATATATATATATATGTTTGATTAAATAATAAAGACACATTTTGTCTATATAATTTTATTAAGATCCTTTCAAGTTTCCTGATAAGTATCTTGGTTTCAGGTTGGAATTGGTGGATAAATTTACCAAAATTGTGCTTTCGGACCTTTTGTAGGTCATCATCAGGAGTTGCTTGCATGTTTTTTTTAAAGAGTTTTTTTGATTTTTGTAACATTACCAAGTTACATAAATGCAGAGTTGGATAAAACTGAGATGCTGATGAATTTAAAAAACAGAATGCTATCAACAGAAATATAATATTATCAAAAAATATAGAATATTAAAAAAAAAAAAAAACTTATCAGGAAACTCAAAAGGATCTTAATGAAAATATTGACAAAATGTATTTTTATTTAATCAAGCATGCTTAAATGAAAGACTGCTGCCCAACTACACACACACACACACACACACACACACATATATATATATATATATATATATATTGTGAGGGAGGGAAGAAGGATAGAAATTTTATTTAGAAATACAAATTCAGAATAATATGTGAATTGGAAGAAAAAAATAAAAGATTTACAATTAAAATGATGATTAGTTTTGACCTTCCTCAAGTTAATATAGCAAGAAAAAAGTTAAATATTCTGCTACACACTTTACTAAATTCAAAGTTCATATATATAAATAAAAGATTGAGTTAAGGTTTTCATATTTCAAGCTTTTCTTAATAGTTCAACATGGCCAAGCTTATGGAGGTGTCAAAAGAAATGACATGACACCTTTTGACAAATTTGGAACAAAAATTAAACTATTTTCCATTATTAAACACAAGATTATTATTGGTTTCAAAACCCTTTCATAAAAATTTTATTTGATATTTGAAATTACTAGGATGAGTCAAAAGTTTTGCAATATTTTAAGTTATTTCAGCATCTGTTCACAAGGATAAGCTTATAGAGATATCAATTGATGGTGCTTTGTGAACAATGTGTAAGTGCTTGTACTTGACTGTTATTCAACCATTTCAATGAAGGCCTTGTCTTCCACAACAGCAGGTTTCCCTGACCTTGGTTTATCTTTGAGGCTGGTGTCACCTTCCTTGAAATATCTGAACTAGTTTTATGCCACATGTTTGTTGATTCTTCCTGGGTCTTCCACATTGTTAATTTATTTTGTTGCTGCCCTTGCAATCACTCCTTTTTTTTTTAACATTATTAGTGTAAAATGTTTCTAATTGCAATTTTTTTACCATTCATTATCAAATGTGAAAAGTAAAGAATAAATCATTTTATATATGAAAATAAAGCAAAAACTATTCAGCAATGATTGCACAAGTTGTATCAAATTAATGATATAAGAAGATATAAATTGCAAAAAAATCACCAGTGAAAACCTGAAAGAACTTTTGACTCAACCTGGTATATACACCTATTTTTCACCATCAATGGAGTAATTTAGACAATTTAAAAATAGTTTTTAAATATAAATCAACATTGTATTTAAATAAATTTTCAGTCTAAAGAATACTTGTCTATATTTTTTTAGATGAGTTATTATTCTTAATACATTGTGGACTGCTATACTCTAAGCAACCTAGAGTCATAGAAATCTGCAATGTGTTGAGAATAATAATATATTCCCTAAATAATTTTAGTCATGATATTTTGGTTAAAAATATCTTCCAATAATTTTCAAATTTTTAGTTAAAACACCATTCATAAAAATAAACATTACCAGTTGGCATGAATACGGCAATATCTTCCTTCATGTGTTCATTTTATGTTTGGAAATGATTAGGTGCAGTGTGAAAAGTTTTAACTCCAATTTCAGCTTATCCATTTTTCTTTCCCATATATATATATATATATACACATACATAGGATGTCCTCCCAAATTTATACCCTTTGATTTATTATGAATACAATGTTTAAGATATATTTAAATTTTATAATCCAAGTTTGAATTACAGAATATTTTGTGATATTGCAGATTTTTGAACTGATGACCATTCTGGTTGAGGCACTGCTAGTAATGTGCACAGACAGAATTGCAATCTTAAATCATTTCAATTGATGTTCTCAATTCATTCATTGTTACAAGTATTATGCTATAAAAGTTAAATGTCTCAAATGCTACAATTGCAACTACTGGACACCTTAAAACCCAAATGTTATGATTGAACACCACATCAACTTACCCTTGGTAACAGTGTCCTGTGGATTATCAGTATTAGGTGTAATTAAACCTTTCTATTTTGAAAACACAGTCAATGGTTAAAGTATGTATGAATTTTTTGGGAACACAATATATGTATTTATATATATATACACTAGGATGAGTAAAAAGTTTTGCAATATTTTGGTATGTGCTACTTTGTAGTGTGTATATCATGTGACCAACACACTTTAAGCCATTGAAGGTTCTCACTGTGGTTGGTAATATCATGGTAGTTGGTCTACTGATACATTGTGAATTATTTCAGTGTGATTTGAAAGCCACACAGATTTGTAAAGTAATCTAATTCAGAAATTTATGCTTTACAAGTTTAAACTGGGCCATAACACTGTAGAAGCAACCAAAAATATTTGTTGTGCAAAAGGTGAAGGCAGAATTGATCCCTGTAGAGTAACCAGATAGTTAAAGAAATTTCACTCAGATTGCAAAAACTTAAAGGATTCTGAGGTCATGCTTCAAATCATTGAGGTAAATCCAGTGAGTAGCACTGAGAGAGTATCAGGCGAGCTCAGTATCTCAAACTTAGATTTGTCACTCACAACCTCAGCATCTAGAGCTGCTGAAATGTGCTTCACATTACCAAATATTGCAAAACTTTTGACTCACTCTTGTAAATATGTAACTTGTGTCTGATATGTTACTCAAGTTGATGTATTTCATGGTTTGGTTTTATGATTTTTCATGTCATAAATCCAAGACAAAAAATAGGCTGATGGCTTTATTACCTCATAACATAACAACTAGAAACAAGATACATAAATTTATAGATTCAACAAATTTATGAAATCAAATTGCAGTATTTAAAAATAATTTTGCAATTGCATTATATTTTATATAAGAAACATGTTTGACATTTCTTAGTTTTATTGTTTATATAAAACTGTACTGAAGTTCAAAGATAAAAGTGATTATCTGCTTAAGGTGGAACATGCAAGTTCATGCTTCTATGAGATGATTTTATTTTTAGAAAATAAAATAACATATTTGCATATTTCATTGTATTAGCATAACAATGGGTTTCATTATTACTGCCATTATTCGTATATAATACACACTTTTTTCCAGAATTTTAAGCCTAAAAGTTTTAGATGTGTATTATTCACAAAACTATTACATTTTGTTTGGCCACATGTGTCACCATATTTGAGAGAGCATGACTGAAAATAAGTTACATCTGTGGTCCAAACTAACCAATGTGTAGAAAACACTTTTGTTTAATACTGCTATTGAGAAATAGCTACTGGAAAGCATGTTTATATATAATTTGTAAACTTATTTTCTCTATCCAAGTTAGACGAACCAGACATGCAGGACACAGATGGAGAAGTAGGGATGAGCTCAAAAGCAGAGCGACCAGCTCGAACCTGTGAGGATACGGGGTGTAGCCCTGAGGACTTGCCGGAAGCGATGAATGATAGGGAGAGGTAGCGAGAGAGGGTCAGGGATATCTGTGCTGATGGCATGACAAGATGATGATTATGATTTTCACTGAAAATTGGTTACATTTTTGTGTGAACATGTTCTTGACTGTGTAAATTTTGTGTTTCAAAACATAAATTTTATGAATCCTTATTTTTAGTTCATACAAACTGTAGAATAACAATAACACATACCTCTGTAAAGCGTCCAGCTGGCAGACAAAATAAAGCAGATCGTAGCTCAGTGCCGTCCTCCTTACAATGCTTAACTGAAGCTGGTTTATATAATAAAATACTTTCACTTACTTCCAAGCAGCCAATGACGATCTATGCAGTGGAATAGTCCATTTGTGCACAATGGGATGCCCCAAGGCACCATAAATAGTTCCCGTTCCTCAATCGGGAATGGAGTTTCCTGTCTTCACGACTGATTGTTCTTTGCCAACGCAACTAATTACTCTTGGCTATCATAACTAATTACTCTCGGCTATTGCAACTAATTGCCCTATGCAACCTGACAAGAAAAAAAGTTGAATAAATGATAAATTTAGTTTAAAATGTAGCTGCTACAAATTCCCAAAAGTCAATGTGTATTATACATGAGAGATGTTTTTTCCAGAATTTTGTTGCTGAAAGTTAGGGGTGTGTATTATACATGAATGCATGTTATACACTAGTAATTACAGTACTCAAATTGACCAAGGGGAGTCCCTGTGGCGTAATGGCTAAAGTGCTGGACTGTAGTCTCAAACTAAGCAAACTCGAATTCCAGTCATGCTATTACATTCACTTTCAGATTAATACCTTTGGGAAAAGTATTGAACCCTCTTATCGCCTCAACTATGGGTTAAATAGTATCACTGCTGTTCTATAAAAATGGTTTTGGCATTAAATAACCCACAAAGGTTGATATGCCATTAAAATAAAGAAACCTAAACTTAAACCTTCAAACTTCAAGTTTTTGTGACCTAGATAAAACTATGTAAGACAAACTTTGTTTCTGTATAGTGTGTGTGTTATTTCTTAATTGCCTAGCTTGTAAAAGTATAGAAAATGGTCATTACTCTCTTCAAACTACTTTTTTGCTCTTGATAATACTATATAAGACAAATTTTGTCTCTGGATAGTATGTGTTATTTCTTAATTGTTTATGTTGTAAAAGTATAGAAGGTAGCCATTATTCCTTTCAAACTTTGATCTTGTATCCCAGATGATAGAATTTAGAAATTAACCTATTTCCTATTTTAAAATGAGCAAAAATGCACATTTTTATTTTGCTCAAGAACAAGCAAAAGTAAAAACAATTTTATATATCATTATTCTAAACATTGTGTGGACACCTGAATACATTTGTGCCATTTGCCTCCTGATAAAGCACAACATAAAATAATTTTAAATAATTATTTATTTGTTCAATGGAACAAAAATACTTTTTTTTCAGTCAGTGTGCACGCATGTTGTGATCAATTTTCTGTCATAAATACAGAAGTTGAATTACTTTTCTCTTTTTTCATCTGATGATGGTGACAACACATGAAATTGCCTTACATAGGACCATAATTTTATTCATTTGTTGATGTATTTTACTTTAAATTAAATGCTGTTCATTTAAAAACTAAAATAGCAGTGCCAACAGAAGCAAATTGATTGATTGATTGATTAATTTTAAATTCATTGATTAATTTTAATGGCACATCAACCCATCTTAGGTTATTTACATTTTTGTGTAGTTTTTTTCATAAGAGTTTTTTTTACACACGATCCTCTCAAATATGAGTAATTTTTAAACATCTATTTGATTCATAGATATGTTCCTAACAGGTTCTATCACGCCAAGTCAAAGTGGACCTGAGAGTAATAGCAATGAAGGGGTACTCCACACACCCCAGATCTTAAGAACTGGAGCAGATGCAGTTTAGTTGGTTGGTTGTTTTGTTTTATGGCGTATCAACCCTTTTTGGGCCATTTAACACTGAATTAAATTTCAAACAATTCAGTTTAGTATAAGTAGAGTTTTTGTTTACAAACGATTAAATGTCAAAACAGTTCTATTTGAAACAATTCAGTTTAGCATAAGTACACAGTTTCAGTGTTGAAAACACTTCTATTTCAAACAATTTAGTTTACCATAAGTACACAGTTTAGTTCTATTTAAAAACACTTCTATTTCAAACAGTTCATTTTAGTATACTCAGTTTCAATGTCAAAAACAGTTCTATTTCAAACAATTCAGTTTAGCCTAAGTACACAGTTTAGTTCTATTTGACCCATAGATTGGACCCTATCCGGTGCTACCACTTCAGGCCAGAGTGAACCTGGGAGCGATGGCAATGAAGGGATACTCCACATTCCCCAAAGCTCCAGCATTACTGGAACCTCATCATCAGATTGTTTAGTGTCATATTCAGGTCACTCATTGGGGGATGTCTTACGCCTCTGCAGAGATGTAGCTGGTGTATTCTACAGCCCCACCTGACTGGACAAAGATACAGTTTATTACCATATCTAAGATATCTATTTGGGTGGGGGTCTTAGCCTACGGCAGAGGACATAATTACTGTATTCTAAAGTCTACTGACAATACAAAGATATCATTGAGACACTATTATTATAATAATAATAATAATAAATAAAAGAAATAAAATCACCCAATTCAAGTTTTGCAATTTCTCACTCACCAGGCAAGTGTTGGGGATGAAGTATATATATATATATATATATATATATATATATATATATATATATATATATATATGTGCATAAATGAAGAAAAATGAAATGAATTGGACAAATATGTTGAAAAAATGGAAGAAAGAATATATTTGGTGTGGATGAAAATTTATTTTCATTGCCGACATATTTCAACTTAAATATTTTGTTTGCATACAAATATAAACATATTTTCTCTTATTAATATTATTTCATTTCTATACTTAAAATAATTATGAATCAAAAAACTTGTCAAAACGTGTTGGCAAAGAAAATGAATTTTCATCCACGCTAAATATATTCTCTCTCCTGTTTATTTTTCAACATAAAAATATATATATATATGTGTGTGTGTGTGTGTGTGTGTGTGTGTGTTTATATGCATATATGTGTGTGTGTGTGTGTGTGTGTGTGTGTATATATATATATATATATATACATGCACACACACACACACATACTACACCCCTGTGAACTTTTGTTAAGTTTTTGTTGTAACAGTAGTCTACGGTTTGCTATTTTGAAAGAAGTAAAGGATTCTAATTAGAATTTCAGAATTGTCTTTGTTAAATAAAATTGGTGACCATAGTCAAGGGCGACCAGAAGGCTCCCTTTTCAATAGCTACTACACCAAGGTGTAGGGGAGGGTGCTACTTGTTTCCCTGAATTGCTCCACTTTACCCTTGATCTGTACCTTATATTGCTAAGTGTTAAGCAAGGAGTTATCAAGTACCATTTTTTGAGTCTTTGGTATGACACGACTTGGGATTGAACCTAGGTCTCCCGGATCATTGGCGAACACTCTACCCACTAGGCCATATTACATTATGAGAAATGATGTTTAGTGTAAATGCAAATCCAACACAATTATTGTTGAGTTGAAAATTATACTGGAAGTTGCATTTTAAGTATTAATATGATTTCCTATTTTTACTGGGTTACACAAGAAAAATATGACAAGAACTAAATTTGGTGAAGTATTTATTTGATATTATGTTTTACTCTATGGGCTTCATCAAAATTTATTTAGAAAATTTTTGAATTTTAGGGGTGTGTTAAAAACTCTCCTCAGTTATAGCAATGTAATTAGGAATGCCAGTTACAGTATTAGTGAAAAAAACAACAGACAGTGAAAAAAATGCAATAATTTTTTATTGTAAAACTTTAATGAAATTTCAATGGCTTAAACAGGCACAGGAAGTGATTATTTTCTTAAATTATTGTTGTAAGAGTCAACTCTGTTGTTGCAAAACGTCAGGATTTTCAAAAAAGAAAAAAAACAGGAAATTTCTTAGAATTTTTTTTTTTATTTGATATCGTAATTTGTGATTAGTCCTTTGCTAATGACTTTTCACTATAACTAAAGGAACTTTGACAAGACTAATCAGGGAAAATAATCACTTCCTATCTAAGCCATTGAAGTTTCATTAACATTTGTGGCAATAATGAAAAATGATTCAGTTTTTCCTTAGTTTTTTTTTTGTTCAGTACTGAATGAAACTTTAAAATGTCATTTATTTTACACAAAAACCAGGAATATTTTTCAAATCCTTTGATTTATATCTGAATTAATGGTCATTACCACAATTTTGAACATTTTTCATTTCCACATTTTAACATTTCATTAAGATCGATGTTCCTAATTACATTACCATGACAATTTAGTAGAGTTTTATCATTCCCAAAATTCTTTCCTAAAATTAAAAATTTTTCCAAATCATCATCTAAAGAAGCCTGTTGAGGTCAGACATTATAGTAAATATTCTACCAAATTTGGTTTTCATGTCATTTTCTTTACATTCTCTCTGATATTTTATCCACACACACACTCACACAATGAGAATTTTAGTTACACTAAAATAGCAGTCCTTAATATTTTCCTTATTTCCTGAATATGAAACTAAAGGTAAAAATGTGTAAAAAAAATGGTTGGTTGTGTTTTACAGCATATCAGTTCTTGTAAGTTATTTAATGCTAAATATTGTTTATATATTTATAATAAATATATATTATTTGTGAATGAATAGTTTGTAGGTAACAATTTTCAAATGGGCCAGTTGCACACAGTTGAATGGTTTCATGTATTACTATCTTACACTAATAGTTTTATTAGCATACAGTTGAATGGTTTCATGTATTGCTATCTAACACTAGTAATTCTAATTGATATTCATTCGTTTGCATACAGTTAAATGGTTCCAATTATTGCTATGTAATAATTTCTAACTGAGTCAGAGTGGATCTGAGGGTAATGGCTGATAGGTTAGTGTCATATCCAGGACACATATTGGAGATGGGTGGGTCTTACTCTTCTGCAGAGCTGCAGTTGGCATATTCTACAACCCCAGCTGATTGGGCTGAAAAAAGCTGAAAGAGGAAAATTCATAAATATGTTTGAATTTTCAGGGGACTATTTATGATTATTTTTTTTAACAAAGTAAAATATAATATTTACATGTAGTTGCCTTGTGTTACCATAATTCATTTTCTTATTTCATCCATCTCTTTTTAATAGAATATATACTGGTGATATAGAAAAAGTCTTATGCTCTAATTGTGTGGATATATATATATATATATATACACACCCATATATGTTCACGTGTATATGTATCGTTATGAAGGGGTACTCTACACTCCCCAGATCTCCAGAACTGGAGCCTTAACATCAAATACTGTCTAATGTCATACTCAGGATACCCCTTTTGGGTGAAAGTTTTACCTCTCTGCAGGAGATACAGTCAGAGTATTCTAAACCTTACCAACAGGGTAAATAGGTAGACTGTTCATGTTCAAAGAGTTTCAAGGAAGAAAACTCTTTTCAGAGATACCAATCCTGAGATACTATGAATTTTGTAACCTTAAGATCTGTGACCTAAGGTGATGAGGGAAAAAATATGAGAGATGATAATGTTAGGTTAGGAGAAATGAATCAAGACAACTTTTATTCATGATATACAGTATATACAGGGTGGAATGATAAAATTGTTGTCCTAAAGAAAACAACACTACAGCTTTATTTTAAAACTTTTATTGAAAAAATCAATTCAGGTAACTTGATTATGTAGTAGAGCAGTCATCTATTCAATGTAGCTGCCTTCAGCCTCAATCACCGCCTCGATACGGATCCGGAACTGGGAGCCTGTCTTTTCCACAAGCACCGGCAGGAGCTCGGCAAATACTCGGCGGATGGTAACGATCAGGCTGGCTTTGGTGTTGTGGGAGGTCATGTTGGTGATGTTCTCGACATATGACCAAACGAAGTAGTCCAGTGGGTTCAGGTCGGGGGAGGAGGGGGAGCCAATGAGAGAAAGTTGTAGCACTCCTTCTGAAGCCAAGGCTGGGTCTCTTTGGACTTGTGGGCCGGTGCTGAGTCCTGCTGCCACACCCAGGGTCTGCCACCAGCCACCTGATTGCACCAGGGGATCACCACACTCTTCAGCACATCCAGGTACACTTTGGTGTTGACTTTCAAGCTGACTTAAAAAATGTGAGGTGGCATGATGTGGCCCGCACTTGAAATCAAACCAAAGACCATAACCGTAGCCAGAAACTTTGTTTTCATCACCCTGAGTACGTCCCTGTTATTCTTGGCAATCCAGATTTGTATTTTGAGGGTGCTGGAAATGGTCCTGTTGGCACTGTTCTTTGTGAAGAAAGCCTCAATTTTCTTGGAACAAATCTTCTGTACATCATTATGTTAAAAAAGCTTAATTTTTGTTTCATTACTCCATAGTACTTGTTCCCAAAAGCAATTTTCTTTGTTCAAGAACGTTTTGGTAAAATTAGACCAAACAACAATGTGACATGGTTTTTGAAGAGGGGTTCGTTGTGGATAGTTTCCATGCAACCCATTTCTATTTAAACAATATTGTATTGTGCAAGTACTTACACTGATGCCCATTGTACCCAAACTTTTGGCGATGTCTTTCAAAACAACCCTTTTGAACTCTTAACTACCCCCTTGAATTTATGGGATTCTGACCTCTGGAAAAGAAAACCGCTCCCCCATCTTTGATCTCCGAGAACTAAAATACTTTAAAAGAATGATATCTTTGTCTACTAACTTTTGAACATACCAGTGCTGAAGGCTTATTATGGACATAAAAAAATTAACCCTTTTATCCCCATCAAGAAATCCTTCTCTTTCTATTTTGTTATTTGTCAAACTCTGCTGACCTCTCTAACTTACTTAGCTATCTTTTTGATACTACTATACACACATACATCTGTGTACATACATATATAATACACCTATGCCCACACATACCCATACAAATATAATTGCACCCACATGCATATGCATACATATATGCTATGGCTATATGCGTACATACTCATATAGACATACTCACATCTCTGGGCATATACATTATTGAATCTAAATATGTGGACTCTAAAAGCAAAAGAGCTTATATTGTCTCATATACAGCAGTTAAAAAATAAATACACCTCTTGTATATATTTATGCAATATTATTTTTGTTCATGAAAGTGTTTCTGTCTTATTTTTAATCATAGAGTTTGGTAATAAATAATACCTAATAATATATGTTTATGAGAAAATTGCAAGAGGTAAAATTATAAATGGTTATACTGCATATAGTCCTAAAAATTGTTTTTTGTAGGAATTCTGATAGGAACTTAAAACAATTGATTTTTGATAAAATTTTCAACATGTTCATAACTAACAAATTGTTTTGTTTTAACAAGACAACTTGTTTTTCAGATTTTATAAGATTATAGATAAGCTGTGAATACAATTTTTAAAAGAAAGATTGCTACACTTGTGTATATAGATTAATGTATACTACTGTATATGAGATGCATTCAATAACAATTGTAACAGAAGCTGAATTTACCAAGAGAGAAACAAACAATGAATGAAATGTTAATTTTCTTCAAAATACCAGGTGTTTTCAGAACTGAAGCTGTATTTAGTAAGAAATGAACAAAGAATGAAACATTAATTTTCTTCAAAGTACAAGGTGTGTTCATAAAGTATAGAACTGAAGCTGTATTTACTAAGAGAGAAATGAGCAATTAATGAAACATTAATTTTCTTCAAAATATGAAGCCAAAAAGTTTGGAGACTGATGCAGGACAAATAAGAATAAGAATGAAACAAAGTGTGTTTGGTAGGGCAACATTTTCAGCAGCACATGTCAAGTGTTTACCAAAAAATATTCGGAAGAACACATTCAAATTGCTTGTTGACCTATTTTGGCTATTTTTTCACTGTTGGTAAAACTTCTACTATAAATGCTTTCATCTAATGTTGGATAAAAGTTATTTAGAAGATACAGATTGATTGATTGATTTTAATGGCATATCAACCTGTCAATGATTATTCTATGCCTTGAGGTTAGGGAATTGGGTTCATTGTACATCCATATTTACATTTTTTTGTGTAGTTGTTTCATAAGAGTTTTATTTTTTTGCACATGATCTTATCATATACAAATAACTTTCAAACAGATATATTTAAGCCATAAATGGGTCCCTAACAGGTACCACCACTCCAGCTCACAGTGAATCTGGGAGTAATGGCAAGGAAAAGGTACTTCACATTCCCCAGATCTCTTGAACTAGAGCCTAACCACCAGATGCAATTTAGTGTCTTTTTGAGGAGTTTTATTTCTCTGCAAGTCTGCCTTTTCTAAAACTCTGCAGACAGAGTAAGTTCTAACTTATTGAGTGTGGATTGGTTTGGTTTGGTTTGGTGGCATATCAACCATTGTAGATTATTTAATACTAAATCCTCTTTATACATATATATCAAATATATGATTTTGTAAACACTTTTTATTGATAACATTCTTAAACTAGCTTTAGCTCTTTTTTGCACACAGTTAAATGATTTCAAGTATTGCTATATAGCAGTCACAATTTAACATCAGTCATTTTTTTGCATACAGTTTGTTCTATTTGACCCATAGATAGGACCCTATCAGGTGCTACCACTCAGAGTAGACGTGGGAGCAATGGCAATGAAGGGGTACTCCACAGTCTCCAAATCTTCAAGACTTACCATCAGATTGTTTAATGTCATATCCAGGACACTTGTTGGGGTAGGGTCTTATCCCTCTGTTGAGATGCAGTTAAAGCCCTTGCTGATTGGACTGATTGAGGAGTGTAGAGTGACAATGTTTGGAATATTACCAAGAAAGATTTGGGCTTGCAGAAAGTCTGCAAAATGGTGCCAAGATGGCTGAAAGATGATCAGAAGGAGCATCACATGCAAGTATATCAGAACATCATCAAGCATCTTCAAACTGAATCATACTTGCTTTGTCATCACTGGTGATGAGACATTGATTTTTGAGTATGATCCATAAACCAAGTGCCAGAGCAGTCATTGAAAGTCTTCAATGTTACTGAGTTCAAAGAAAGCAAGACAGTTAAATCAAAGTCACATTGATCAGGTTTGTTGATGTGAGGGACATTGTCTACCATAAGTTCTTGCCACTATACCAAAGGATCAATTGGCAAGTCTATTAAGAGATCCTGTAGTATATTCTTTGCTCAGTGTATTAGAGATGAGTTGTGGCAGGATAAATCATGCTTCACCCTGACAATGCACCAGCTCACAATGCCTGGAGCTTTTGGCAGTTCCTGGCCAATATGAATATCACCATATTGGGACAACCTTCCAGTTCACCTGATCTTGCTCTGTGTGATTTTTTCTTTTTTCTAAGCTTAAGGGAATCATCAAAGGGACCCATTTTGAAGGCTTGGAGGCCATCAAGAGGGTTGAAACAACAGAGCTGAAGTTCATCCCAGAAGAATCCTAGCAGTGCATTGAAGTATGTCAGAGAAGAATAGAAAAGTGCATTAGACTTGAGGAGAATCACTTAAAAGGGGGAAACCTTGTAGTTTGTTGTTTAGAATTGAAAAAATTGTTGATGACACCAGTTCCTTAATTTTTCATACACATCTTGTATATATATATATATATATATATATATATATAGAGAGAGAGAGAGAGAGAGAGAGAGAGAGAGAGACATAATGAAAATTTTAGTAATATAATAGACGACCTATGAACATAATGATATCAATGCTTCCATTTAGGAAGGAGTATAGGTTTTTTTGTAATTGTCTTTAATTGGAATCATTTTGAGATGAGGCTTCTTAATCTGAGAATTAATTTTTATTTATTGCGGACTTTTTGTCCTCATCTTGGTAGTTTTTGTGTTGTTTCTATCTGCTGTGCCACGGGCCCCGAACGGATGATCAAGGATGGATTTTTTAGTCTTATAAATCCTTATCTGGTCTTCCATAGTCGGGTCCGTACCGAATTTTTGTAATTGTCTTTAACTGGAATCATGTGGCACAGTGGATAGAGGCGTTGAATCTCTACGATTCCAGGTGAGCATTGTTAGAAGATAGCGGTTTCAAATCCTACCCAAGCCGGCCAGAGGTTTACTAGGTCAAAAACGTGGTGCGATAGACAACAACTATGGAAGGCAATAGTTACTGGGGATACAGTTACAAGACTCAGCATTCCTATCCGAGTTCGCGGTAAATCACCTGAAGAAGGCCAGAGGTGAAATTTGGCCGAAACGTAGTGAAAGAAGAAACAACACAAAAACTACCAAGATGAGGACAAAAAGTCCGCAATAGATAAAAATTAATTCTGTTGGTTTTTTATTAGCATTTTGTAGTTATCTGTTATATTTACCATTTGGATGATTAAAAAGTAACATTGAGAGAAAAATGCAGGCCCCACAAAATTATCATTCAGTTACAAATGGACTGGAAATTACTTAATTCTCTAAGAGAATTTAAAATATTGCTCTCATAAAAATCTTTCTATGATAGCCTATTTTTGCTATGTTTATATATATATATATATATATATATATATATATATATATATATATATACTGAAATGTTTCATAATGATCTATCTCATTAACTCTTGATTAAAATTTATGGCATGTCAACCTCTGCTGGGTTATTTAACACCAAAATCATTTTTTTTGCAAGCAATTATATGATTTCAAGTTACTATTATTCATAAATTTTTTTAAACAATTATAGCTTTAAATGATTATTATTAATACTAATAATTTTCAAACAAATTCATTTTACCTATAGATTAGACCCTAATAGGTATTACCACTTCAGGTCATAATGGATCTGGGAGTAATGGTTATGAATATTTGGAACTTATAGCATGGCAAATAGTGCTAAAATGGTTTCATCGTATACTGGCATAATGAGTTTGATCTTCATGTAGTGGTTTATTACTGTGGCTTATTTACTCAATAATAAAAGCTTGAAAAATTGTCTATAGACTTGGAAAAGGAAACTACTTTCCTTGATGTTTGATATATCATCATGGTGAAATAGGAAACTGATTATTGAGCTGAAAATTAAACAACACACACACACACACACACACACACACACACACACACACACACACACACACACACACATTTAAGTTAGGATAGAATAAACACAGAGTCAATAGTGCTTGTCAGCATTCAGTTTCTCACTTATGCATTCATTATTGGTCTGATGAATGTATAGGTAAGAAACTGACTGTTGTCAAGCACTGTTGACTCTGTATCTATTCTATCCTAATGTAAATATATGCACTTTATCAATGATAATCAGTGCTCTTTATTTATGAATATAGCAAGCTATATTATCAATACAGACACTCACGCTCACATACATACATATATATATATAGAGAGAGAGGGAGAGAGGTGCCCGTGGTGTAATGGTTATCATCGTAGGAAATGGACACGGCAACATGAGTTCAAATCCTTGATGAGACTGATTGCATTTCACATTGCAATAATACCCTAATAATAATCTCCCTCCAGCTATGGGTAAATAGTAGGGCAGACTAGGTTTTTCAGCCTTGATAAGGCAACTAGTCTAGGAGAAGGAAAACTCTAAATTCAAACCTGTTAAACTCTGCTTAAAAATTGACCTTGTGTCATATCCTGCCCGAGCGGAGGGGTTGGTAATATATATATATATATATATATATATATATATATATATATAGGCAGCATTTCTTCGTTAATGCAAATTTCATTAAACATAATAGACATCTTATGTCTACATATTTTCTTCTGGATCCGTTCGAATTCCTGTATTACTTTTATCGTATTCGGGGGGAATTGATTTATGTATTGTACATAGTTGTATGTATCCCTAGTACTTTCTGCCCAACTTTGGGCCATCATCAGGGGAGAATCTATTACAAAAGTAATGTAACTTTTGTTTTAGCATATTACTACTGTGTGAGGGCGTCTTTGCCGTTGAAAATTATGGCGTTTGCTTTTAAATGTAATTCTATAATTAGTGCCAGTAGTTAAAGACATTTAAGTACATTAGCACTGGTTCGAAAATTAATTCTATTGAGCGTCGGCTGCAGGCCTCTAATATGTAGTGCTTCGAGAATCTGAAGTTTTTGTTTATTATTTTGATGTTCTAATATTATTGTGTTGTCGGTGAGAATTTTTCGTAGTTGTGTTGTTGGGCATGAATGTTTTTTTAAATGCTGAGCTATTGAACTTGTATCTGAAAGGTGCATTGTAAGTCTCCTCGACAGGGTAGTTGAGGTTAAACCAACGTATATATTATTATTATAAGAGATACAATCTCCTAAAGGACATTTAAATTTATCTATAACGTTGGTTTTTTGCAAAACCCCATTTGAGGGAGAGGAATTATTTCTAATGACTAAATTCGAGGTTTTAAACTTATTATAATAAATAATAAGTTTTATTTTTTTATTAGGATCAGTGGGGAGTATGTTTTTGTGAATCAATGTTTTCAATATTTTTTCATCGGATTTATAATTGTAGTACATTTGGTTACGATAAAAACATTGTCCTTTAACCTGTGTATTTATGCTAAACTGAATTATTTGAAATAGAACTGTTTTTATATTTAACTTTGTTAACAGAAAAATGTGTAGTTATGCTAAACTGAATTGTTTGAAAGAGAACTGTTTGATCATTTAACCGTGTGGAAAGAAATGACTGATGTTTAATTGGATTGTTAGTAATACACACTGGATGACAGAATCTCAAATTCTAATCTCTTTGCTAATTGCAATATTAGTGGCAAAGAAACTTTCCTCATACAATCACAGTTGCAATCAGCTGAACATGTGATACAAATGAGAGATGACAGAATTACTAACGTCCTTAACTTCATGGCAAAAACTGAAATGTTGGAAGACCATATCTCAAGTACAGTGACAAGTCACAAAACATCTTTAGAGCTCTGATATACCTGTTGATCATTTGAGCAAGTTGCTTCAATTCACAAGAATTGGAGAGCAAAATGTCACAAAGCCATTTTATCTGAATCTGTTGATAATCTGTCTTGCTAATAATGTATGTGATTGTATGTATTTTAAAATATTACAATTGATGACTGATAGTCAATAACTTTTGGGTTTTATTTCATCATTTGATAATTAGTTGCAAGAAACTTGAAGTGACAGCAATTAATTTTTAAAGTAAAAGCTTTTATTGAATTTTTGATAATAATAATTTAACTCTGTCTTTAAGATACTGATGACTTGTTGCAGTATTGTTAGTGATTACTAACAAAATAATACTATATACAGGGTGAAACGATAAAATTGTCGTCCTAAAGAAAACAACACTACAGCTTTATTTTAAAACTTTTATTGAAAAAATCAATTCAGGTAACTTGATTATGTAGTAGAGCTGACATCTATTCAATGTAGCTGCCTTCAGCCTCAATCACTGCCTTGATACGGATCTGGAACTGGGAGCTTGCCTTTTCCACAAGTGCCGGTGGGAGCTCAGCGAATACTTGGCGGATGGCAGCGATCAGGCTGGCTTTGGTGTTGTAGGAGGTCATGTTGGTGATGTTCTCGACATATGACCAAACAAAGTAGTCCAGTGGGTTCAGGTTGGGGGAGGGGGGGCAGTGAGAGAAGGGTACAAAGTCGTAGCACTCCTTCTGAAGCCAAGCCTGGGCCTCTTTGGATTTGTGGGCCGGCGCTGAGTCCTGCTGCCACACCCAGGGTCTGCCACCGGCCACCTGATTACACCCGGGGATCACCACACACTTCAGCACATCCAGGTACACTTTGGTGTTGACTTTCAAGATGTGAGGTGGCATGATGTGGCCTTTACTTGAAACCACACCAAAGACCGTAGCTGGAAACTTTGATTTCACCACCCTGGGCACGTCCCTGTTATTTGTGGCAATCCAGCGATGGTTCTGGCTGTCATAACTTGGATCGGTAGAGAGCATGATTTGTACAGCGGCACATCTCCGATCTTGCTCGTTGAACATTGTGTCACTTTCAGACATGATAGAAGGCTCCTATCGCTCTTGGAATTTTTACACAACTGGCCAACTAGTAGATGGTCTGCAACAAAAAGAAAACCGGTTTTAATTAAATGGAAATGGAATCATGTCGTCTTTTCTAGGGCAACAATTTTATTGTTCCACCCTGTGTATATATATATATATATTTATATATTGGAACTATGCTAATAATTCATCAATTATTGTATATATGCAAATAAACTTCTGTCAATGAAATTTCAAAACAAAAAAGTATAATAGTCATTTATTAAACTTAGTTTAAAGGCCAGAATTATTGAGCACTTACTGAGAATCAGACTCAGTGTCCTACTAACATAGTTCAATAAAGATTAAATAATAAAAGATGTCTTTAAAAACTTATAGCTAGCATCAAAAATATCCTGTGAGGATTGAACTCACTACTTAGCTTGTTAACTATAACACCATAAAGAGGTATTTAACATCAAGGAAAGTAGTTTTCTCATAAAAAGCTGTAGTAGATTTTTAAGGAATAAGCTATAAGTAATGAATCACCTTGTGTTTTTTTCTTTGTCTGATGGCATTTCAACCTTTGTGAGTTATCTAATGTCAAAGCAATCCTTCTAGAAGAATAGTAATGATATTATCTAACCCATAGCTAGGAGTATAAGGGGGTTCATACCTTTCCCAAAGGTATTTGTCCAAAAGTGAATGTAATAACATGACTGGAGTTTGAACTCGCTTACTACAGTTCCGCAGTCCAGTGCTTTAACCATTACACCATGAGAACTTCTTGTAGGAGCTCCTTGAGAACCTCCCCACAAAATGGACGTGTATTTGAAGGTGGTAAGTTGTCCCCTGAGATAAATCCCAGGAGTGAATATCATTATGTTGCTTTAAAAACCAAATTTGAGGAGAACTTGATTACTAACACCTGAAAACTTTCAGAAGAGGTTAAATCATTGAAAGATCAACACATTACATAACTTAAAACTTCCAGAAGAGGTTAGATCATTGAAAGATCAACACATTACATAACTTAAATAACAGTCAGGTTTTTGTTTTAGTTCTATTATTCTTTCAATTATGACTGACAAAAAATATATTTCACAAATTAAAATTTACTCATAAAATTGTTTTTTTCTTTGGTCATGAGAAGAAAGATAAGGTAAAATGGTATAGGGTTAACATAAATAATGACTGAAAGGTTTAACCCACAAAATATCTTTATATACACAATTTACAAAACAATTTTGATTGATTTTAATGGTATGTCAACCTGTCTGGTATTAGTTTATGCCTAAGGTTTAGGAAATTGTGAAAAAACAATTTTGGTACTATATAGAGCTAGTATGTTGCATTGTGTTCAGTGAATAAAGTTTTTTATTAGAGATTTTTTTTTGTATAAACATACATGTGTGTGTATGTTTGTGTGTGTATGTGATTGTGAATGTGTATGTGATTTTGTGTGTGTGCTTGTGCATGTGATTATGTCTCTGTGTGTCTGTGCATGTGATGGGGTGTTTATGTGTGTGTGTTTGTGGTTCTAGAATATAAAGTAAGTAAAAGTCCCTGTGGTGTAGTGGTTAACGTGCTGGTCTGTGATATCATATTATGTGAGTTCAAACTCCAGTTGTGCTATTACATTCACTTTTAGTCTAATACCCTTGAGAAATGTATGAACTCTCTTATTCTCTCTATGGGTTAAATAGTGGCATTACTGTCCTTCTACAAGGATGGCTTTGGCATTAAATACCTCACGAAGGTTTATATGCCATTAAAAACAAAGGAGCCAAACCATTAGGTATGAAACACATTTGTCTATGACTTATGAGATCATTTTTATCACTTGTATTATTGAGTTGAGAAAATGAGCATTGGTTGACTGAAATCTTTGAGTAAACAAATGAAATGAACAAAGAAAGGAAGCATGTGAAGAGGAGAGCCAAAAAACGAATAAATTTGAAGAAAGAGAAATTGAAAAAGAGAAAGAACTTAGAGGGACATAAGAAAAGAAGAAGATTTAAGCTTAGAAAGTTTGTGAATGAGTAAGAAATAAAGATAAAGAGAAAAAGAGAAAAAAATTAAGTAGTGTAGTCTACCTAGTTATTACTTGTCAAAAAGCCATGGATATATTTGAATTCATAAAATGCCTTATCTTACCATAAAATTGTTTTCATTGTTGTTAACAATATTGCACTCATTGATTTGATTCAAAATGATAACGTAAACATTGTGACTTGGTTGTTGAACTTGATCTTCTGAAACTGGTTATCTATTAGATCATTCATAAAAAGTTGAGATATTATCTCAGTGGATCTCAAAGTAAGTGACTAAAGAACAGTTTGAGTTGACTCCATGTTTGTTTTTACATGTCAACCTTTGTTGGGTAATTCAATGCTGAAGTCTTTTTACAAGCAATTATATGATTTCAAGTAACAATAATTAATCTTTGTAAATAATTCTAGCTTCAAATAACTATTCTTTATACAAATTTGCAGTTGTATCATATACTACCACTCCAGGTCACAGTGGACCTAGGAGTAATAGCAATAAAGAGGGGACTCCATACTTACCAGAACTGGATCTTCACTAGATGTAGTTTAGTTTCTACCTAGTTGCCCTTTTTAGGTAGAAGTTTTACCCCTCAGCTGGGGATGAGACAAGTGCATCTATCTTAATAGTAATAAACAGGTTGGATTAGTGAATGTTTGTCTCTTACTTTTAGGACGTCCATGAGGGTTCATGCATCATATCTTCTTTTTGTTATTTTTGTTACATATTTTTTGTTATTTTTCAGTTTTTAAACGTATAGAAATCTCATTGTTTTCCCGAGATCTGAGGACAACCATCAAAACTATCCTGAAGGCTTGCAACTTGCCTGTCGACTATGTAAATACCATTGAAAGCAGTTCAACTAAGATGTCTCAATCACGATCAAGTCATAGCCTTGTCAACTGGGACCATACATTTTACAAAGCAATGCGTTCAGCCGATGCAATGAAAATGAAACCACAAATAACTCTACAGTAAGTTTGCTTCTATTTATGAACTATTCACTTAAAAGCTGCCTTTGATGGCCATTAAACTTAATATCAAGTTACATAGAATTTAGTAAATGCAAAGAATTACACACATGCATTATCGCACCTAAATATATGCAACTCAGGAAGGAAAGCTTATAATGCCACAAACTGAATACATGGTATTTGTTTAGAATAAATATCTGTTCAGGAATCTAAAGAAATGTACACAACAAAGTATGATATCACATAATGTTGTATACAATATGGAAACCTACTTTTGCATTTAAATGAAATCAAAATAACAATGAAAAAAATAACAGTTTATTTTTTAAATATAAGAAAGTAGAATGCACTTTCAGTGAGTTTTTTTCTTCTTTTTAAAGGTTAAGTTTGGGTTTATTAATTTAAACTGAAAAGAGTTCAATATTGTATACGAAACTGTGTGATGTCATAGTTTGCTGTGTTCATTTCTTTGCATTCCTCAACAGACATCAATTCTAAACTAGTACCATTGTATTTAACATTTATTCAACAACTTGTATTCTTTTCTTCTTTTTTAAGAAAGACTTAACCATGTGAATAAGATTGAAGGGTGTACATTTTCTTTTTTTAAAGATTGAAAGGGTAATCATAAATACTAAAGCTTATTACATTTCAATCATGACGACATTTGGACTATGTTGCATAAAATGCAAATGTTTTTGATCAACTGGCATTTGATCTACCATTCTAAAATTTCCAAAGTTGTGATATGAACTTGACAAGGTTTACAAAGTCCAAATCTTCATCCTTGATCATTGGATCTGTCAAGATTTTCTCAGTTTCTTCTTTGAACTTTTTACAAGCTGTGATACAAGATTTACATGAACTTTTAAAATGAATTTATTTCTAAAAAAAAACAAAAAACAAATAATCACTATTGCTAAAACTATACTATTTGATAATACCATATTTTATTCTGATTGCTATCTTATGTCAGTAATAGCATGAAGTAATCTTTAATTAGCATTTAATAGTTATCTCTCTTAATCAGTTTCATACCATAAAAGAAATGTATTATATTTTTAAAAAGTTTTGTTTATATAAAATAAGATCTTATTTTATGTTAAAATATTTTTGTTCAGTAGTCCAGTTGGTTGGGTCTGTAGAATACATTGACTGTATCACTGCAGGTTTTGGATATGACACTAAACTATATGATAGTGAGGTTCTAGTCAAGGATCTTTAATGAATTTAGAGTGCCTGTTCATTGCCATTACTCCCAGGTCCACTCTGATCTGGTGTGGTAGTACCTGTTAGAGTCTCATCTATGGGTCAAATTGAACTATTCTATCATTTACTATATTCAAAACCATTTTACTGTGTGCAAACAAATGGTTAATATTAAATTGAATAATTAGTATTAGATAGCAATGCTTGAAAACATTTAACTCTGTGCAATCAAATGAGCTTTGATTCATTTTAAAAATAATGTTACCTAGAAACTATTCATGTACAAATCATATATATACATAAATAAACAGGATTTAGTACTCAATAACCTACATGAATTTGTGGGGTTTAGGCTTATGTTACATTGGTAGCATTGGTGTTAGATATCTGACTCCATATTTTGGTTATTTTATTTTACCCCCACGTTAGTTAGTCGGTGTAATGCCTTGCCAAAGAAAGTTCCAAAAAGAATTATACAAAAAGAAAAGACAGGACAGATATGAGACGAAGACGTTTCTTTTATACTTTCCTTTATTTACTGGGTTCAACAACCATTCCGTGGATGAGGGAGTTTTTCCTGAATACATTGAAATGGTTGAATCCCCCAGTTAAGGTGTCAAAAATACGTTATTTCGTTTCATGTATGTATTTGTCCTCATTTGGTATTTCGGGCTTCCATAAGGTTTAGTTTTCTTTTGGAAGTTTGTCAAAATCCAGTAAGAGTTAGTCTATAGTTCATTTGTGGGTCAGCATAGTGCTGACCGATAGAGAGAGAGCTGCTACTGGGTGAAGGGACTAACCGATGCTACGTCCAAAGACGTATGCATGGTGCCCAAAACACCAGCACGAGGTTATCAATCCGCTGGTCACTGCCTGAAAGAGAAAGATAATATCGTTCCCTTTGTCAAGAGGAAAATGCCTTTTTTCTTTTATGCATGCGTCATCCCCTTTTCCTGTTATGGACCTCTGGGAGTTTTCTGCAAATTTAGTAGTTTTCTTTTTATTTATTTATTTTTTTTTTAAATTTAATTTTGATTTTTTTAATTTATTTATTTGTTCCCTACAAATTGATATGCCATAAAACACAACCAACCAACCAACCAATATCTTGTTCAGTGTTTTAATCTCTTTGGGAAAGGCACTTCTCCCTTCAGCTTCTACGAACATGTTACTAAACTTGATAAAATAAAATTGTTTAATTTTGACTCTACATTAATATTTTTGATGTTTCTTTTACATTTCATTTTAGACATTTCTTTAACCTTATTTTTGGGACATTTCTTTAACCTTATTTTTGGGGCATTTCTTTTACCTTATTTTTGGGACATTTCTTTTACCTTATTTTTGGGGCATTTCTTTTACCTTATTTTTGGGGCATTTCTTTTACCTTATTTTTGGGACATTTCTTTTACCTTATTTTTGGGACATTTCTTTTACCTTATTTTTGGGACATTTCTTTTACCTTATTTTTGGGACATTTCTTTTACCTTATTTTTGAGACATTTCTTTTACCTTATTTTTGGGACATTTCTTTTACCTTATTTTTGGGACATTTCTTTTACCTTATTTTTGGGACATTTCTTTTACCTTATTTTTGAGACATTTCTTTTACCTTATTTTTGGGGCATTTCTTTTACCTTATTTTTGGGACATTTCTTTTACCTTATTTTTGGGACATTTCTTTTACCTTATTTTTGAGACATTTCTTTTACCTTATTTTTGGGGCATTTCTTTTATCTTATTTTTGGGACATTTCTTTAACCTTATTTTTTGGGCATTTCTTTTACCTTATTTTTGGGACATTTCTTTTACCTTATTTTTGGGACATTTCTTTTACCTTATTTTTGAGACATTTCTTTTACCTTATTTTTGGGACATTTCTTTTACCTTATTTTTGGGGCATTTCTTTTACCTTATTTTTGGGACATTTCTTTTACCTTATTTTTGGGACATTTCTTTTACCTTATTTTTGGGGCATTTTTTTTACCTTATTTTTGGGACATTTCTTTTACCTTATTTTTGAGACATTTCTTTTACCTTATTTTTGGGGCATTTCTTTTATCTTATTTTTGGGACATTTCTTTAACCTTATTTTTTGGGCATTTCTTTTACCTTATTTTTGAAACATTTCTTTTACCTTATTTTTGGGGCATTTCTTTTACCTTATTTTTGGGGCATTTTTTTTACCTTATTTTTGGGACATTTCTTTTACCTTATTTTTGGGGCATTTCTTTTACCTCATTTTTGGGACATTTCTTTTACATTAAAATATTCTTATTCAGTGTTGTTTTTATTTCAATATGAATTTACTGTGCAGCTTTGTGTTTTTCTCTTTCTTTAAGGAAATGGTTAGAGAAGAATGTAGCAGAAGCACAAAGATTGTCGGTGATGACACGGGCGATACAAGATGATATTGATCGTCTAAGTTCAGATTTAAAGAACAAACTCAAGCTACAAGAACTACGATGGGCCAGCGTTTGGGGTAACACACATTATCGAGGCTGTCTGAGAAGTTTTGATCGACTTTATGCTGAAAATTCAAACAAAATTGAGAAAATATTGGAAGGTAAGTGTTTGAATCTTATTATCCGAAAAAATGAAAATATCAGGTGTAGCAAACTTCTAAAGATAGAATAAGTGGTGCAGTCGGTATTGTCATAGAAAAATTTTCACCAGACTGTGTTTTATTTTATTCTAATGATTTTGGGAAAGGCATGAACCCATCTTTTCTTCTCCCATCATAGGTAAAATAGTAGTGCAGACTAGGCTCTCTAGCCTTGGTAGGGTAACTATTCTCAGAGAAAAAAGACTCTGAATTCAAAACCCGAACAGTGATGTTCAGTAGAATGTGTGGCATGTTGTCTAGGAGAAGGCAAAACTCTAAATTCAAAATCAAGATTTGGAATCCTTAGGACAATCTAATGTTGCATCAGACTGTCTAAGGATTCCAACTTGCCTTGGCAATTCCTGCACGGACACTAATGCCGAGTTAGATAGTGCCTTGCCCTTCTCTTGTAAAACAACCCTATTAGTAGGGCTTAGAATACATTGACTGTCTCCCCTATCGAAGGGTTAGACCCTCCTCTCAAAAAAGGATGTCCTGGGTATGACACTAAACTGCATCTGATAGTGAGACGCCAGTTCTGGAGCACTTGGGAGTGTGGAGTATCTCTTCATTGCTATTACTCCCAGGTCCACTTTGTACCTATGGGTTAAATAGATCTGTTTAAAAATTATTTCATAATTGATAGGACCATGTATAAAAAACATCTTAAGAAACAACTATATGGAAAATGTAAATGTGAATGTACAATGAATGTGATTTCCTTACTTATAAGCATAAAATAACCCTAGATAGGTTGAGTGCCATTAAAGTTAATCAATTCTTTTGAAAAGGGAAGATTTGCAGCATAAGCAACTTTCAGTTTTCCATATAATCTTACTCAGATCTGCTCTTAGATCCAGGGAAAGAATCCTTGTGGCTTAATAGCTAAGGTGCTCAACTGCAGCCTGGAAGTAAGTTAGTTCAAATTCCAATTATGCTATTTTGTTCACTTTTGGTGTAATAAATACCCCTTGGAAAGGCATGAAACCACTTATCCCCCAGGTATAGGTTAAATAGTATTGATGCTGTTCTTCTACCAGGATGGCTTTGACAGTAAATAACCCATAAAATTTGATATGCCATTAAAAAGAAACCAAAACAAAACAAAGATCCAACCCCAGATCCATGAAGACTGATGAGTGGTATTAATACTTGTAAATTATCCAAATGCTTTTGTTGTTTAGTGTTTAGGAAAAGACAGTTTCATTATGTTGTAGAGGGGCAACAGACCTTACATAGAATGTTGTACTACCTGCTGGATATCAGGGATGGAAGAAATGGTAAGAATCAACAAATGGAGTGAAATTTATTAATAGAAATGTAGGTGCTCATGATATAATAGTTACTGTCATAGGAAATGGACATAGCAACTAGGAAATGGACATGGTAAATCCTTGATGAGGCTGTTTGCATTTCACATAGCCCTAATACCCTCAGGAAAAGTATGAATCTAATTATTTTTACTCCGGCTATGAGTATGTTATATACCCTTCCTATGAACATTAATGGGTATGTTTCATTCCTCATAAATACATTGGACACTATTGTATCAGGGTTAAAATATGCTAATTAGTCACCACTAACAGTGGTTACCTTCTTCACACTGCTGCAAGTATTGTATTTATGTTATAAAGATTTCCATTTCATTTCCAACCTCCGTTTTGGTTATTTCTAATTCAGTAACCTTTTGTTAGGTTAGAACAGAGTAAGTAGTAGGACAGACTGATTTCTTTAACCTTGGAATGTCAGCCCATCTAGGAGAAAGAAAACTCTTGATTCAAACTGTTTAAACTCTACTTAAAAATTAACCTTGCACCATATGCTGGTCATGCAGAGGAGTTGGGTAAATATATATATCTACAGAAATATACAAGAAGGTTCTTTTTCCATATGTTAGTTCAGAGGGCTTACAAAGAAGCTAAGTTGTTGTGTGTCTGTTCTATGATTGTTGAGTTCTCAGTAGGTGTTCATGAATATCTTGTTTTTGGGTATCCTCCATGTGTATGTGAAGTAGGGTGGCTTGGTCCCAAAAGGATATGTACTGAGTGTTATCCATGCCTGGCCATTAAAATGTGCAAAGGAACTACTGCTTCTACATGGCACACAAGGTCTGCAAGAATTGTTCATTGTGGAATGCAAGGTGTTATTCATGTGTTTTTGATAGGACCAAGAAAGCGTCCACAGCTTCAGTCTCTGGTGCCTTCTGATTGGCTAAAAAAGGCTAATTGCTTGTCATGTGATTGTTTACCATTACATCCACCAATCAGACTCTGAGCTTGAATGACTGTTTAATTTTTTGATTACAATGAAGAGTTTATGAATCATTTGACTTTGAATGTAGCAATTCCAACAAAATTTTAAAAAAATTGAGTTCATGCCTTTTATAGAGCATTCACAAAAATGTGACTGGTTATACATTTTTGCCACTCTCTTACTTTTGTTGTATAATATAATTTTATGCACATGCTGCTAAGGGTTTGATTAAGACCCTGTAGGCCCCTGGGGTATAAGTAATATGAAGTCCCTTGTGATATTTTCAAAAGAAAAAAAAATTAAATTCATTTTTGCATGGCTAATTATAATCATAATTCAGACATTTGCTTTGTGTAATTTCTTAAAAACAAATAATCTAGTTATAATCCGTATTAAAGCGAGGTGGGGAGGAGTCCTCATGGTGTACATGTTGAATTGCAACATCATTGTAAGCGACTTTGAACTCCAGTCTCACTGTTATATTCATTTTTGAATTTAGGAAAGGTATGAACTCCTTTATTCCCCACCCCCAGTTATGGATTAAATTGTATGACTGCAGTTCATCTGCAAGGATGGTTTTGGCATTAAATAATCCACAAAGTTTGATATGCCATAAAGAAATTAAGTGACACTAAGCTGCATCTGATAGTGAGGCTCCAGTTCTGGAGTTTGGGGAATGTGGAATACCTCTTCATTATCATTACTCCCAGGTCCACTCTGATCTGGATTAATAGTAACTGTTAGGGTTTCATCTATGAATCAAATAGAACTGTTCAATCATTCACTAAGGATTATTAATATCAATTATTTGATACCATACAGCTGAATGCAAATTGTTCATATTAGAAAGGAATACTTGAGAAATAGAATTATTAATGTTGAATAGTACTACTTAAAACTATTTAACTATGTGCAAACAAATGATTGATATTAAATGGAATTATTCATGTTAGCTTGCAATACTTGAAACCATTTAACTTAATGCAAAAAAATGAGCTCAAACAGCTGATTTAAAAAATAAATTTACCTAAAAACTATTCACTTAAAAATCATATATATAAAAGTAAAGTTGGCGATTGTAGTTGAGGGTGACCCGAAGGCTTCTTTTCAATAGCTACTACACCAAAGTGTAGGGAAGGGTGCTACTCCTTTCCCTGGATTGCTCCATTTTACCCTTGATCCATACCTTATAATGGTGAGTGTTAAGCAAGGTGACATCAATTACCATTTTTTGAGTCTTTGGTATGACTTGACCTGGGATTGAACCCTGGTCTCCCAGACCATTGGTGAACACTCATTAGGCTTATGCACTGGTTATATATATATATATATATATATAGAGAGAGAGAGAGAGAGAGAGAGAGAAGATTAAAAACAAGATTTGTCATTAAATAAGCTACAATGGTTGATATGCCATAAAACACCAACTAACCAACAACTAAAAAAAACAAACTGTATTAAAGACAAATAAAGAATGCAGAAGTTAATCTGTTGTTTGCAACAATATCTATACTTTGATTCAGCATTCCCTATTGAAATAACTTTTTATTTAATCCCTTGGTGGGGTGGGGGGGATCTTCCTCTTGTTGGAGACCTTTGGGCTGTGTAATGTCTATTTTTAGGTACTTTCAAATCTAAATTTCTCCTCACTGAAGTATCTCAGTTCATTGAGGTTTATAATAATTTCAGGAAATTCAGGCACACTCTATTATATACTATACTAGTGACAGAAGAAGATGATAAAGTCATGTTTGTATTTTTGATACCTACATTTATTATTTGATGTTTCTTCTGCATTCACACTAGTTTTTCTTAATGGAGTTTTCTTTTTGATACCATCATTTTTAATATGGTAGCCCAAATGGGCAAAGAAATGGCTAAGCTCCAAGCCTGTCCCATATGTTTTCTTCTATATATTCAGCTCTAAATCTTTAATTCAAAAACCTTGTCCGCCCATTTGGCAGGGCTTAAAATATGCTGCCTGTATCCCCAGAAGAAGAGTAAGACCTCACCATTAATATACTGTGTTTGATGATACTCCAGTTTTGGAGATCTGGGGAGTTTGGAATACCCCATCATTGCTGTTACTCCCAGGTTCATTCTGACCCTGAGTACTCGTACCTGTTAGGGTTCCATCTATGAGTTAAATAGATCTATTTAATTATTCATATAACATAGGATGAAAAGGAACTATTAAGAAACAACTACACAAAAAATGCAAACATGAACTTACAATGAATGTAATTCCTTAACCTCTAGGCATGAGATAATCCTATATTAGTTATATGCCTTAAAAATCAATAATTTATTTTTAGGTAACTTACCTTTATCAGTAGCAGTAAAAAGCTACTTTTTATTCCTGTGAATATATCTATATATTCATATGTAAATGTTTATCTTTGTTTCAGGTCGTACATTGGTATTTGCTAGTTCAACAGGTGTTAACCTTCATGGCGAAATCATCCTCAGTACTGAACATGTACCAACATTCTGGATGAATGTAAGTTCCAAATATCCATATTGCTATTATTATTATTATTATTATTAGTTATCAACTTGTTTCCACCTGTTCAAATACAAATGTCGGTATTGTGTTTTTGAAAAAAATAATCTGAATGAAAACTGATACAGAACAGGTGGAAGTAACTACGAGAGAGAAACTATATAGATGAGTGATCTGCAACACTCAGAATTTATGACTTTATTATTGATATTATCATTATTAGTATTATTATTATTATTTATGCTTTTTGAGTTTTTCACACCAGCCTTAGCTGATGGTTTCTCACTGGAGTTTAAGTGACAGCAAGTCTCCTTGAGTCTCCAGGACTCTTCTCAGTATTCTGGCTGATCTCAATAATGCTGTAGTTTGGATGGTCTCCACTCATCCTCTTACTTCCAAGTCCTCCAGCCCTTGTACCAATCCTTTTATGACTGTACCGAGAGCACCAATTACAGTTGGTATCACTGTCACTTTCATGTTCCACAGTTTTTTCAATTCCCTAGCAAAGTCCAAGTACTTATCTTTCTTTTTTGCTTTCTGTGGTCAGCCAGGACAGCAAAGTCCACAATTCGGCAAGTTCTCTTTTTTTTGTTGATTATTATTAGGTCTGGTCGTCTGGCTGAAATCAGGTGATCCATTTATATCTCAAAATTCCAGAGGGGTTAGTGTTTCATTCTCCAGGACAGGTTCTAGGTTGTACATATACCATTTGTTTGTATATTGTTATCATCATTATTTCACACCAGTTTTAATGAGTGGTCTTTCACTGGAGTTTGAGGGATAGTAAGTCTCCTCAGGTCTTAAGGACTCTTCTCAGTATCCTAGCCAATCTCAACAATACTGTAGTCTGGATAGTCTTGGTTCTTTCTGTTTTCTAATTCTTTCAGTCCCTTTTCAAAACCTTTGAAGACCATTCCAAGGACTCCAATTACAATTGATATCACTGTTGCTCCCATGTTCCACAGCTTTTTTAGTTCTCTTGCTAGGTCTAAGTATTTGCTCATCTTTTTGCTTCCTTTTATTTTCACTCTGTGGCCTACCAAAATGGCAAAATCCATTATATGGCAGGCTCTCTTTTTTATTGTTAATCAGCACTAGATCTGGTCTTCTGGTGGGGATTAAGTGATCAAAAATCCAGAAAATTATTATTATTTGTGAGTTTTTCACACAAGTTTAAGTGACAGCAAGTCTTTTCTGGTCTCCAGACTCTTTTAAGTATTATCACTGATTTTAACAGTGCTGTGGTCTGGAGGATCTTGATTCTTCCTCTGATCTCCAGTTCTTCATATCTCTTTTTCAGTTCTTTGGCTTCAACTACAATTAGTATCAATATCCTAGGGCTTCAACTACAATTAGTATCAATGTCACTTTCACCTTCCACAGCTTTTTCAACTCTCTAGCAAGATCCAAGTATTTATTATTATTATTATTATTATTTGTTTCTTTGTGAGTTTTTCACGTCATTTGTAACTGGTGGTTTTTCACTGGAGACTGAGCAACAACATGTTTCCTCAAGTCTCCAGGACCCTTCACAATATTACCTCATTTGGCAAGGGCAGTAGAATACACTGACTGGATCTCTGTAGAGGGGTTAGACCCCACCCCCATCCCAATGAATGTCCTGGATATGACACTAAACAATCTGATGGTGAAGTACCCCTTCATTGCCACCACTCCCAGGTCCACTCTGGCCTGGAGTGGTAGCACCTGATAGGGTCCTATCTATGGGTCAAAAAGAACTGTTTGACATTTAAACTGAGTGCAAACAAATAACTTATGCTAAATTGAATTGTTTGAAATAGAACTGTTTGATCATTTAACTGTGTTTAAACAAATGACTGATGTTGAATTGCTCATGATACACTAAGTGCAAACAAATGATTAATATTGAATAGAATTGTAAGTGTTAGATAGCAATAATTTGAACCATTTAACTATTGTGCAATCAAATTAGTTCTAAATCATCACTCAATAAGTCCTATGCCTGACATATAGATAGCGCCACTGATAAAAAATCCATATAATTTTTACAAAGTACAAACCTTCAAATAGCACATGTCAAAATTTGAGCCCAATCAAATTAGTTTATAAATTACAGTTATTTAAGTGAAGCTACTGTTGCAAATTTTCAAAACAATGGAAAAATTTGAATTTCATGTGTTGATAAAGCATTACTCTCTGATGGGAAAAAATACTGTTCAGGAAATAGCTTCATAAGTGTTATTCAGAATCTGCTCCATCAGAAACAATGGTTACGAGGTGGTATGTGACTTTAAACTTTAAATGATGCTGAATGCTCAGGTCACTCGAATTCGGCAGTTGTCCTGGAAAACACCAAAAAACTCTACAAACTCATTTTGGCTGATTGTATATTGATGAAAAAGCTGTGTTCATAGTGGGTGCTGCTTTTGCTCACAGTCAATCAAAAACAACATGTCGATGATTCAGAGCATTGTTTGCAACTGTTTCAATGCAACACAAAGGAGTTTTGGCATAAATATGTGACAATGGATGAAACATAGATCCACCACTTCACTCTGGAGTCAAATCGGCAGTCAGCTAAGAGGGCAGCAGAAGCAACCAAAAGACACAAACATCAGCAAGCAAGGTTTTAGCCTCTGTATTTTGGGATGCGCAAGGTATTTTGTTCATCGATTACCTTGAGAAAGGAAGAACCATCAATAGTGAATATTATATAGCATTATTGGTGCATTTGAAGGAAGAAATCTAAAAAAAATGGCCACAAATGAAGAAGAAGAAAGTGCTCTTTCACCAAGACAATGTACTGTGTCACAAGTTGATTACAATGATGGCAAAACTATATGAATTGCACTTTGAATTGTCTCTGCACCCACCTTATTCTCCAGATCTGGCTTCCAGCGATTAATGGCTATTTGCAGACCTCAAAAGTATGCCCTAGGGAAAGAGGTTTGGCTCCAATGAAGAAGTCATCAGAAACTGAGATGTATTTTGAGGCCAAAGACAAATCATTTTACAAAAAAAACATCAAATTGTTAGAGAAGCGTTGGAATCAGTGTATCACCCTAGAAGGAGACTATGTTAATGAATGAAGTCGAATTTTGCCCAAAAGTTGTTTTATTAGTTAGGCTTGGGACTTATTAAGTGATGAAATTACTGACAAATTAACCTCTTTCATATCATGTATATCTATTTAAATGTGTGCAAATAAATAACCAATGTTAAATTGTTAGTGTTACATAGCAATACTTAAAACCATTTAGCTATGTGCAAATATATGATTAATAGTAAATAGAATTATGCATGTTAAATAGAAATGCTTGAAATCATTTAACTGTTTGCCAAAAAAATGAACTCAGGCTCTTTTAAAAATGTGTATAATTTATATATGCATAAAGAGGATTTGGCATTAAATTGACCTACAATGGTTGATATACCATAAAATTCAACCAAACCAAATCATATATATTCAATATATATATATAAAGAGGATTTGACATTAATAACCTACAATGGTTGATATACCATAAAAGCAAACCAAACCAAATCATATGTATTTAATATATATATATATATATAAAGAGGATTTGACATTATTAACCTACAATGGTTGATATACCATAAAAGCAAACCAAACCAAACTAATCCTTACAAGTTTTTCTCACAAGTTGTTTTTCCCTAAAGTCTGAATAACACTATATAATTGCGTTTCATTTTATTGGTCAGGTCTGACTTCCATATGACCGATAGCCTATTGATAGCTGTCCATGCCTTTGCTAGTTGTGTGTTGATGTCTGTCTTGGTTATCACTTAAATACTGCATATACACACATATATAATAATGATAATAATTTAAATTAAAAAAATTTTTTTTGAACTTAAAAAGACCTTTTTAAATACTTGCTATGTCATATTACATACAAGAAGTGGTACACCTCTTTACATGTCAAACATGTATTTTATTATTGAAATTTTTTAAAATCATGCTATAAGTTTATTTTTAGGATGAAGGGAAATCACTTGCAATTCATATTCAATATTCATCTTTGGATAAAAGAAAAAATATCTATAAAAATGCATAAAATGATAAAATGCATCATAAAACAACATTTAGTTGTTGCTGTATGAATTTTGTTGAGACTCATTTATCACACAATTGAAAATTCATTCAATGAATCAATAAAATACAAATTTCAGTATATTTTTTCATTCAAAAATAGACAGGGGAAGACTTTTCATATAAGTCTTGATGTTTTTTATCATTAAGGTTTTTCGGACTATTGTCTTCATCTTTATTGTTATTTCAACAACGTTTCGGCTGATAAAAAAAAAAAAAAAAAAATCTGAATATGAGCACAGGTAAAAAATCATACATAATAGAAGTAATTCTAGCCAAAGTTAGAACATTAAGTTTATAATACCCAAAAATTCACTCTTAATTGTCCAGCAGGACATATGGCGTAACGGTTATAGGCATTGGTTCCCTGAGCTTCTAAGGAGATAATCATCTGAAGGTTGCAGGTTCAATCCTCACTACAGGCAAGTAACAATACAGGAATACTTAACACTTGTACCTGGTTATGACTTACGGAATCAGAACAGGCGACCCCCGTGGTTTCAATAAAGGACGTAGTTCAAAGTTCCGTGACGGTTCCCGAGTTCGACAAACACCCGAAGAAGACCGGAGGACATATCAGCTGAAACGTTGTGAAAATAATAATAAAGATGAAGACAATAGTCCAAAAAACCTTAATGATAAAAATCAACAAGCTTCATCTCAGAAATTTACACAACTAAGTCTTGATGTGATGGAATTTTTCATAATCTCCCAGAGAAATTTTCTGAATAAATTTCTTTTTGATATCTTGCCAAAAATATGTAGTTTCTTTCTGTGATGTTGTCATGAATTACACTACAGGATTCATCAGATGTGCCTTCTACTGGATCAGGATATTATGAATCTTGGTACACAACAACTATATAAATCACCTGTTGATGGTAATTTCCTTGGCAATTCTTTAGATATTTGCTGAGTTAGAAGATCAAGTGATGCATTATTTTTGTGCTGCATATTCAAATCCAATAATTATGTTGCATAGCCGTATCATACATTTACAACCATATACATATACATATACATGCGGAAACATAATCAACAATAATGACGAACGAACACACTTCTTTAGAAAAATATACCTCTCATACTTTATTCGAAATGGTTGCGAAAGCGTTGCAAAAGGGGTTATGTGTGAGAGGTGAGTTGGAGACTGAACAAACTGCAACATATTGACCCCCAGTTCCTTTGTCTTTAGCAGCACTTCTTTCTCGTTCTGCTGGGCTGCTCAATCGGGGGTCCTGAGGGCCCATAGCCCTCTGCTGGGTGCTGGTTCAAGTTGGAGATAAGATGCTGTCTACAGCATCTTATCTCCAACTTGACTGACTCCAAACTAACTGAACCTGTCTGTGGCCCCGGTTTATATAATTGTTTGACGCCCACCTGCTTCTTGTGGGCGTCACATCTGCACCCAATTCAACCCATCCGCAGTCAAGGTTATACCCTGATATCTTCGACTGGATGCACCTGTTCCTTGATCGACGGCTGGGTCGGAGGTCAATACGTTACAATTATTTAAATTTTAAAAAAGATTTTTTCAGCATGTTGTTTATTGTAGAATTCTGAAAATTCTCATGCAAAACAATTTAATAATCTTTTGTATGCAAGTTTTATTTTTATAGAAATAGCTTTGGTTTTATGAAGAAAGCAAACATATTTTCATATAAGAAAAATTCTTCCAGTCTATCTTAAAAATAATAATAAAACTTGGCAGCTAAAAGATAATTTTAATGTTTTCTGTATTTATTCCATTGCATATCAATTTTTTATGGGGTCCATGTTATTTTTACTACAGCTACACTGTGAAATATTTTTCTTTTTACAGTAAACAGTGACAAAAAATATGATAATTAAACTAGCAAATAGATTAAACTTGCTTTAATTAATTTATTTTTTTAATTTATGAAATTCTCTGTTTTTAGCATTAAATAACCCATGATGGTTAACATGTCATTAAACAAAGAAACCTAACCATTAATATATATATATATATATATATATATATATATATATATATATATATATTATATACTGGCCCATTGGCCTAGTAGGTAGAGTGTGCTGGGAGACTGGGTTCAATCCCAGGTTGAGTCCTATTTAAGACTCAATAAATAGTACTTGATGCCTCCTTACTTAACACTCAGCATTATAAGATATGTATCAAGTGTAAAGTAGAGCAATCAAGGGAAAGGAGTAGCACCTTTCCCTATATCTTGGTGTATAAACTATTGAAAAGGGAGCCTTTGGTTTGCCAAATTTACTTTTTTAAAATTTTTTTATATCTATGAGTATTAATTTATTTGTTGATCAGCTTCTAAATTCAGTTTGTGCCTATGATCCTGTTCTTGAGCGCCTACCCTACATGGAAGATGAACTTTCAAGCCTTCTGAACAACATTCACATTGTCCGTCGACAGAAACGATACTTGAGCCTTATGGCTGAACAATACGAAGAACTACTCAACAAACTAATAAATTCCTTACGCAGATGCCAGGATGAAGCAAAATCTTGTTTTTTTGATGAAGATTTGTCTAATCTGGAATTGGTTGTTGAATGGTAAGTACAGAGATTGTTTTATTTTATTTCCAGCTAAGAATTACAACCTTCAATTAAAACATTGGCACTTAACTCTTTTACTACCAGCCCAATTGGCTAGGGTTGTAGAATGCAATGATTGTATCTCTGCAACAAGTGTCCTGGATATGACACTAAACAATCTGATGGTGAGAGTACAGTTTTGGAGCTTTGGGGAATGTGGAGTACCCCTTCAATGCCTTTGCTTTCAGGTCCACTATGACCCAGAGTGGTGACTGATGTTTAATTGAATTGTTAGTGATACATAGCAAAACTTGGAACCATAAAACTGTGTGCAAACAAATAAGTAATGTTGGATAGAATTGTTAGTGTTAAATAGCAATACTTGTAACCACTTCACTGTGTGCAAATAAATGATTGATATTGAATAGAATTATTAGTGTTAAATAGCAATAATTGAAACCATTTAACTGTGTAGAAACAATCACAATTCTAGTTTGCAAACAAATTAGTTGTAACTCATTTAAAAATGAAATTATTTACAAACTGTGTGCCAACAAATGACTTATGTTAAATTGTAACTGTTATATAGCAATAGTTGAAACCATTTAACTGTGTGCAAAAAAATTGAGCTCAGGTTTATTTAAAAATATTATCTACAAAATGTGTTTACAAATCACATACAGGGTGTCTCAAAATAGATGCAACCCATTAATATGATAATGATTTATTATTGAGACAAGCATAATGGCGGTCATTTGAAACTTGTCCTGTAAAAAATGCATCCTTTGAGCTAGAGACATCAAATCAATGTTTTTTTAATTTTACTATATCAGCTTCTTAGTAGTAAGCAATTGGACATTAAACTAGGACCGTCCACTCTAGAAGAACTCGACTTGGTTCTTAGAAAAATTTAAAATAGGAAAGCTGCAGGGCTTTACAAGATTCCCCCAGAAGTATGGAAGACCAGACAATTCGACGACATACTACTCCGACACTGCAACGCAGTCTATAATCAAAATCCGATAGACAGATGGATGAAGGGATGCATCCTCCCCTTCCCTAAAAAGGGTGACCTCGGATTAGCCAAGAACTACTGAGGTATAACACTTACATCCATAGCAGCCAAAATTTACAATGCCCTACTAAGAAACTGCATAGAACCCAAAATTGACAACATTCTTAGGAAAAACCAAAATGGCTTCCGAAGAAATAGATCCATAACCTCACAAATATTGACCATCCGTAGAATCCTTGAATGTGTACGGGCAAAAAACCTACAGGTGACAATACTATTTGTTGAGTTTACCAAGGCCTTTGATTCCATTCACAGAGGGAAGATGGAACAAATCCTACTTGCATATGGCCTACCAAAAGAGACCATCGCAGCAATAATGATTCTCTTTAAAAACACCAAAGTGAAAGTACATTCACCGGATAGAGACACAGAATACTTCGACATTGTAGCAGGAGTACTACAAGGGGACATGCTAGCCCCATACCTCTTTATCATCTGTTTAGACTACATGCTTAGAACATCAATTGATAAAATCAAAGAAAATGGCTTCGAGCTGACAAAGAAAAGAAGCAGAAGGTACCTCGCAAAAACAATTACTGACGCTGACTACGCCAATGACATAGCAATTTTGGCAAATACACCCAACCAAGCTGAAACACTACTGCATAGTTTGGAACAAGCTGCCACAGGCATTGGCCTCTATGTCAATGCACACAAAATGGAATACATGTGTTTTAATCAAACAGGCGACATTTCCACATTAGATGGAAGCTCTCTGAAACTGGTAGACAAGTTCCCCTACCTTGGAAGCAGTGTCTCATCAACCGAAAAAGACATCGACATGCAACTAATGAAGGCATGGACAGCTATTGATAAGCTATCGATCATATGGAAGTCAGACATGTGCGATAAAATGAAACAAAGTTTCTTTCAAGCAGCGGTTGTATCGATACTGCTATATGGATGCACTACTTGGACGCTAACAAAACAGATGGAGAAAAAGCTAGTCTGCAATTACACAAGAATGCTGCGAGCAATATTGAACAAGTCCTGGAGGCAACACCCCACAAAGCACCAACTATACGGCCACCTACCTTCCATCATGAAAACTATCCAAGTTAGATGAACCAGACATGCAGGACACTGCTGGAGAAGCAGGGACGAGCTCATAAGTGATGTACTCTAATGGACCCTCTCATATGGCCAAGCAAAAGCAGGATGAACAGCTCGAACATACATACAGCAGCTCTGTGAGGATACGTGATGTAGCCCTGAAGACCTGCCAGAGCCGATGAATGATTGGGAGAAGTGGCGAGAGAGGGTCAGGGATATCCATGCAGGTGGCGCAACATCATGATGATGATGATATCAGCTTCCAGAACATGCAATCTTTTTTTGATTTTCTTGTCTCAGTAATAAATCATTATCATATAAATGGGTTGCATCTATTTTGAGACAGTTTTGAATGATTTTGTTATAAATAGTGAGGAAAAATATTTTTTCCTCTTTTGTCTAAGGTATTATGATTGAGGATTAATAGTTGTTATAACATACTATTTTCAAATCTGAAACTAAAAAAAACACAACATTATCATATTTACCCAACCCCTCCACTCGGGCAGGATATGTCACAAGGTCAATTTTTAAGCAGAGTTTAACAGGTTTGAATTCAGAGTATTCCTTCTCCTAGACTTCTCCTAAACACAACATTATCATTAGTAGAGTTATTAACTCTCACATGGGTCCCATGTATATTGAGACATTCTATATACTTAATATATATGTATAAACAGGATTTAGCAATAAATAACCCACGATGGTTGATATGCCATAAAACCCAATCAAACCCAAACTCTTTTACTGCTAAATTTTTCCAATTTTTTCTTGTCTTTTTGTATCTCACATTCTTGAAGAATTAATTTCATGAGGACAGGAGATATATTGTAAAACCCAGGACCTAAGTTGACACTAAGAAACTCATGGATTAAAGAACATTCTATGCAAAATTATCACAGCTATCCCCCAAAAGAGAATCTTATTTTAAGTAACTTATTTTTGTCATTTTAATGACGTTTAACCACTAACAAGACATGTCAATCTGATTTTCTAAATTTATTTCTTTTTTCTAGTATCACTGGATTTCGTTACAGACCTTACTAATATCTATCTGTCTATCTATCCCAACCCTTCTGCATGAACAGGATGCAATACAAGGTCAATTTTAAGTGGAGGTTTAAATTCTGAAATTTTCTTCTCCTAGATTGGTTGCCATAGAAAGGCTTAAGAGTCTGCCCTACTATTTTGAGGGAGGATTGTTAGATTCATACCTTCTGAAGGGTATTTGCACTATGTGAAATGTAAACAGTCTTGTCTAGGATTTGAACTTGGGTCACTGTATCCATTTTCTACAACAGATAAATGTGAATATAACATTTGAGATGAGGACACTAGTTTGAATAAAAAAGCATCGAATAAAGATAATTTTTCTTCTCAGAAATTCAGAGAGAAATCAGGGTTTTTTTATCAATTGCAAAGATATATCATGGAATTTCCTTGTGTTTTGTTTGTTATTTCAACCAGCTGAATTGACATGTAGTATGATAATCTTTTATTCTTGTGGTCATTTTAGTGAGTCTGGTCCATTGACCGTATCTCAGACTGGTCAGTTCTTGGTCCCAGCTTCATGTCCAGGATCTTTGGTGATAGAATTCATTGATCAGAACAAGACAATGGCATTACAGCTTCTATCAGAAATACCAGAGTGAGTATTGTTTCTTTTAATTCTGATTTCCTTGAGTGTGTGTATATACATATATATATGTGTGTGTGTACAACTGCAAAAAGCAAATTAGCTTCTTTAATAATAAAAACACACATGTTTCAGTTCTTTTTGATCAGGATACTGAAATCATCATTAAACAAATAATATTTTGAATTAGATGAATCCTTGTCAACCATTATTGATTTTTGACTAGGATCCCTTTCATCTTTATTTCAATTGCTTTATTTATACGAGTAGTATTAGTAGTAATATTATCTTGAATTTTTATTATTAGATGAATCCTTGTCAACCATTATTGATTTTTGACTAGGATTTCTTCCTGGAGATTGGTCTTATTCTACTGTTAATTGTCCTATTTTGAGCAGAGCAAGTCAGTTGTGCTGGGTAAATAATTCTACATATAACAACTCATATCAGTCTGCAATAGAACAATTAATTATTCCTATTACTTCTGTCCAAAAATAGTTGCTGTCCTCTTAGTAGGGCTTAAACTATATTGACAGTATACTCTGTACAGCCTGTGTAAATACCCCAGGTATTGCATTAAACTGCATACAGTGATGAGACACCATTTCTGGAACTCTGTGTGAAGTACCCCTTCATTATCATTACTCCCAGGTCCATTCTGATTTAGAATGGTAATACCTGTTAGGTTCTAATCTATGAGTCAAATAGATGTTTGAAAATCATTGATAGGAATACTTAAAGCCTGTGCTTTAAAAACTGTGCATATTATTGCTATCAAATTTTTGCATTAAATAACCCATAAGCATTTAGTATGCCATTAAACAAATAAACAGAGCCAAACTAAAATGTTTGTTGCATGTTGTGTATGAAATTTATAAGCCATTGTAACAACTATTATGATTGATTGATTTTAATGGGATATCAACCTGTTTAGGATTATTTTATACCTAGGGGTTATGGAATTGCATTCATTGTTAATATTTACATTTTTTGTGCAGTTATTTTATAAAGGGTTTTTTATATATTTTTTCATATATCTATGAAATATGAATAATTTTCAAACAAATCTATTTGTCTCATAGATGAGACCTTAACAAGTACTTCCACTTTGAGTCAGAGTGGAACTAGGAGTTATGGCTATGAAGGGATACTCCCCACTTCTAAGATATCCATAACTGGATCTTTACCATCAGATGTAGTTTAGTTTCATATTCAGGACACCTTTTTTTAGTAGTTTAGTTTCATATCCAGGACACCTTTTTTTTGTTTAGTTTCATATCCAGGATACATCTATTCAAGTACATTGATTTGAAAATTATTAGTAAACTATTATTGAAACCATATAACTATGTGAAAATCATTTGTATGGAATCCATAATATTTGTATGTAGTAAATGAAATTTATAAACCTATGTTACAAATGTTATGAGACAGACATTGTATTATGATTAATGTGTAGGATACTTTTAAAAAAATATTTCTGTATTCTAATGTTTTAATATTTTGTAGATTTTTGGAGAAGGAACAGCTATTACACACAAAATGTCTGGAAGGATTCCATTTGTCTTCTCTAAGTAAAGATGATACTGTATCTTCTTACCAAATGACCAGTTTTTGTAGCCGACTACTAAAAAATCAAGAGGAATTAATGACTACTGCTTCTCTTCATGATCTCCATATACAAGTGTCTCATTATTATTCAGTGATGCAAGATGGTCGAATCTGTGTGCCCTGGGATTGGACAGAACAATAATACGAGAATGTGTGACAGAGTTTTTGTGTTGGTAGATGAGTTCTTAGGTAAGAACACTGTGTGCTTTGAGATTTTTTTAGTTTGAATGTGATTGTTTATAAGTGATATATTACTGTCTGCCTAGAAATCTACTTTTCTGCTCAAAACCATGGATAAGTTTTCTTTGGTAGCTGCATTCTTATAGTCTCTGTTTCTTGGGGATACATCCATTAGCATTCTAGATACATTCCTGTAAAATGTGTAATTGCATTGAGACCTTTTTGGCTGAGTAGCAAATCCAAGTCAGCTTCTGGTTTCACAGGGCTACACTACCCTATTTCACCAAAAATGGTCAAGTCAGGTCAGAATTAATTTCTGATGTTTGGGACACCCCATAAAGGAAATATCAACAGAATTGATTAAGCTCCTCACATTAAACTTGACTTTGTGTAACATTCTTCCCTTGTTGGGGAGGTGGATAAATTTCTTTCTAAAACATGCAGCATTTAAACCATGACTTATATAGACCCCCTGGGAGTGAATAAAATTTTGTCAGGATGAATAAAGGCATAGGAGTTCACTAGGAGTCAACTACTACTACTACTACTACTTTGCATTTATAAATTTCTTTATAAGAGAAGAATAAAAATTGCTGGATCATTTAGACTAGTTGCAAGATATCATATATATATATATATATATATATATATATAAATGCCTGATTGGGTATGATGGCCACTAGATATGTGTCTTTCACATACAACCCATTCAAAATATACACAAAATTTAAATGAACAAATGATTTGGCTCTGACGTTGTTAAATTTTTGACGTCATGAACCTGCATCCTAATATTTGTGATTCTCACAAAATGTATCTTTCCCAGTAAAAAAATTCAAGAATTAAAGATGCATTTGCATTTATAGTTTACTGTTTCTTTTCTTATGTAAATTGTGTTAAACACTGGTAAATTAGTAATATTTTGTAATTTGATATTCAATTAAATTGTTTGGAGGTGAAAAGAAACTAAATTTGTTTACAAGGAGTGCAAAAAGTTTGAGATGCCCTGGTGAAAATGATTTTTATGTTACTTTATCCACAATGAAATATGACTACGAGGATGATTGTCTTGTGGTGGATAAAAAACAAGTGACACAAAGTCTTTTAAACAATTGTAGAAATTGACTTTATTATTTTTAGAGGTCACTTAGAGATACAGATTTTATCTTCCGCCCAGTCATGTGGACAACTTAACTAACTAAAGTTTAACCACTGGTAGACCTTTCATTCCATATTTTTGAATCATTTATCTTTTTCCTGGTAGTATGCACCTCACTGCCTTCTTTACTGGTAGGAGTGTCTCTCTCTTTTGCAACATGCAGAGGCTCATTCATTGTTTATATTAAAACTTTTTACAGTTGTTTTTGCACATCCTCAATCTGTATTTACTGCTGATAACATTAGACACCTACTTCCAGGTGTCCCCAATAGCTGTGTTCAGTAATGTTGATATTACTTCCAAATCTTCATATTAGAATTATAACTATATAAATAGAGATATGAATGTGATGGGTAATTTCTAATGATGATATGAACACACATGATGAGTAAAAAATTGTGTGACAGCAAATTTTGCAAGAAATTTGGGTGTTTATGGCAAGATACATATATGTGAATTATGTTCTTGCCTGTTAGCATATAATTGTTATTGTAATATAGTTTTATTCCACTAGAAATATTGTGCCAGCACTCATTTTAAAACATATGATATTGTGTTGGTGAGCCTCAACCAGATAGAAAGGATTAGTGCTCATCGAGTCACTATTTTATTGAGCTTGTGAAATATCACTTATTGTGTCTATTGTCATACACTTGATGCATTAGTGAATACACTTGTTTTGGAAACTGGTTTCATCTGTTAACCATTCTCTTTCATACAACTGTTGTGGAGATTCTTTATGCTGACTAAACTCACCATCCTTGGTTGACTCGCCTTGTCTTACTTGCTGATTAGAAGTGAATTCAACCTTTTCTATAAAAGCTGCTAGTGGTTTATTCACTAGAGGACACTTTACTTGCCTCCAGGCAGGCCATCTGCCACTCATGCTGGGTGGTTAGATGTCTATTGAACATTCGGTCTCAGAGAGCTGTCCCCTAAGGCTTTACTTGCTTTGTAGGGTTGCATTTATTGCTTGACATCTGAGGCACCCCAATAGGGGAATGCTAATGATATTTTTGGGACCAGCCATGCTTAGTCTCCATTTATGTACAGTCCTCATTATAAAATGGCCTTGTGGAACATTCTAGCTTGGTGGAAAGTCAGATGCATACTGGCTCTTGAATCCATGTTGGGCAATTTCACAACTTGAACATTCATGGTAGCAGAATGTAGTTGTATGAAAGAAAAATGGCTACTAATAATAAGTTCTTAGTCTCACCAAGGGCTTGTCTCTGAAAAATATACTGCTTGAGTTCCTCCATTTTTAAGTCCAACAAATACTGTATCATAATAGGCTATGTTTCATTCTAGTAAGATTGCTAAGATTAAGTATTAACACCATCTTTTATCATTATTTATTTTGGAAATCTATGAAATTATGAAGCAGATTAAATTAATAAGTTAACATGTTAGTATGTAATAATAATCCCGCTGAAAATATTTTGTCAACAATCAATTTAGAATATACAATGTTGTTGAGCCTCAACAAGATGGAAACAATTAGTTCTGTGTATCTCATCTAGTTGCTATTTTTCGTAGCTATAAAATATCACTTACTGTGTTTATTGTTATACACTTGGCACACTAATCAAAGTGTAGAGGATACACTTGTTTTGGAAATTGTCCAGGATGCCATCTTTTATCTTTATTTATTTTGAAAATTTATTAAGAAAAAAACAGTACTAAATGAGGAGCACTAACTGTTGTATAATTGTATTTTTTGAGTTTGAAGGTTATTGTTTACAAGTGATATATTATTGCCTGTCAGGAATTCACTTCCTCACTAAAAGCCGACAGTAGTTATTTATTTTTCTCTAAATAATTCATGACTCTGAATCTATGGAATAAAAGATTAAAAGTTCTTTCACTCTTAAAAAAAAAACTTGTGAAAGATTTTCATTTAAAAAAAAAATCAAAATTAGATTAAGAAATACTCATATAAAACAAAATTTTTTAATATTCTTGTCCTTTGCTTAAATTTAGCTGATGATGAATTAAAATAGTACCGTGAAATATATTCCACCTTTTTATGTGCTACTTAAAAGCCTATTTTCCCATAAAGGTATTGGAGAATCTCCATGGTGTAATGGCTAAAGTGTCAGACTGCAGCCTCAAAGTAAACAAGTTGCAACTCCAGTTGTTTTATTACATTCACTTTCAGACTAATACCCTTAGCAAAGGTGTTAACTAATACAGTTATTCCCCCTTCCAAACTTAATGGACTGTTCCTAACAGCAACAGGAGAATGGACACTGTTTAAACAGTTATATTTATCCCTGAGTCATTCACCTAGCACTTGCCTGGAGACAATCTACCAAACCTTTTCAACTCTACAGAGCAGAGCAGAACATTAAAAATAACTACATACTAGCATCCATCCACATTTGAAGGAAAAGACTATTCACAATGGAAATACGAGGTTAAGTTGTGCCAGTTGTTTACTGAGATGGATAAAGCAAGACAAGGATTAGGATTGGCCTTCTCCTTGGAAAGAAAAGCAAGGGAAATTGACATATCTATAGACAAATCTCTGCAAACAACTGAGGATGGTGTTAAAAATGTTCTAGCAGAGCTGGATAAGTTATTTGAGAAGGAAAAGACATACCAAATGTATGAAGCATATACAAAATTCAAATCTTAAAAAAAAACAGAGGCAATGTCAATGTTTGACTACATAGTAGAGTTTGAGCAGTTAAACAAGAAATGTACCAATTTAAAAATTGACACGGATGCATTATTGGCCCTGAAATTACTTTATAATGCAAATCTTACTGAACATCAAAATATGAATCTCCTTATCCTCACAGCTATGGGTAAAATATTATCACTGCTGTTCTTCTACAAGGATGGCTTTGGCATTAAGTAACCCACAAAAGTTAATATGCCATTAAGCAAACCAAATAGGAATTCAATAATGATGGAACATATTCATACTAGAAAAAATTCCCTTAAAAAATGACAATAATTTACGCGTATATTTGTACTTTATTTTTTTCTATGGGATTGAGGTGATATTCTGGTCAATTAATTTCAAAGACTTTGCCATTTAATGAAGAGATGGTGTAATCCTGAGTTAAACACATCATACAAAACAGCAGTTGTACAGTCATATAGCTCCCATCTCACAAACCATCTGAGCCGAGAAAGAGATGCTGGAGAAGTAAGGACAAACTCATAAGCAATGTTCTATAGACTCCTTCATATGAATATCCCAGTGTTCACTGACCAGCAAAAACTTACATTCATCAGCTCTGTGTAGACACTAGGTGCCGTCTAGAGAACTTGCCAAGAACAATGACTGAAAGGGATGGATGATGAAAGAGAGTCAAAAGAATCCAGGCTGTTTGCATGCCTTGATGATTATCTTTGATTGAGTAGAAAATTAACTTTTTATCAAGAAATTGCTACAAGTGTATTTATGGGTGACAGTGTATATATAACAATCTTTTATGGTCATCAGAGAGATGTTTTATGGTAATCAATCTTGTGCTGTGAAACTTTAAACACATCTAATGTCATGACAAACAAATAACTAATGAAGGGAACTATGCTAGTTTTGAAACTAGTGGTGAAATGTGATTCTGGGTATCTTAGATTTTTTTGCCTGTAAGTGCAGGTCTTTTTTTTCCTAAACATTTTGTAATTTTGTAATTGGATGCTAAAAAAACCCTAAAAGTCTGAAAGTGATTTCCTTTCATGTTTTACCTGTAAAACACCCACAAACATATATGACTAATGATGAAAAGGTTTTAAGACATTCTTTTTTTCTTTTCCTGAAGAATAATGTACTTACTGTATTATGATACTCAGAAAACATAAAATATTTTAAATGAATAATATTGGAATGAATTTTTTAGAGCCTATTTGCTAATAAGGCCAAATTCAAAAATGTTTTAGTATGTTTACAATGAAATCTCAAGTTTAAACTTTTAGTGAATAACTTAGCTCAAATTTAGCCAATTGACATGACTTAAAGGAAACAACATCTTTTTAATGACTTTTTTTAGATTGCTTTTCTGTGAGAAAACATTGTGATATCTGATTCTAAATTGTAGTTATGCAATTTTAATTGATCTTTTGATATGGCTATGGGAGCTTGATAATTTAGATGGTTAAACACTATCATAAGGCTATACGTTCCCCACTCCTGGTGTAGATAGTTAAAAAAGCCATACATAATGATTTAGAAGGCCACAGTAACTGTAAATACTGTAAGCAACATGTGGTTTGTGTGCCAGACTAAGCAAATTTTTCCTCTTTATTTTAAAAAATGCTCATTCTCAAAATGTGATAAGATATACACTGTATTACCACAATCATTTTATTTATTCTAAAAACAAAATAAAACAAAAATAAAATAGTTGATTATATATAATTATATGAGATAAGTCAATTATTATTTGGAAATGATTTAAAGAAATTAGATGAAACATAAATTTGGTCAAGGTCATCAGTGTCTTTCTTGACCACGGAATTGTCTCCCTTGACAGTAGAATTGTCTCCCTTGACAATCGACAGCTTTGACAAAGAACTCATCAATTTGAATTGGATAAAAATTTGATGCGAATAGTATTTTTTTCCATTCTATGGAAATAGTGTTATTTGTCATTATTATTATTAATAATTTTAATTTTGACTTGTATTTTCTTTTATCTTTTTAATTTTAGTCACTTCTATTTTAAATCGTTTTTTTTTTTAGAACAGAAAATATCAGAGACAATAATAAAAAATAAGCTCTTACATATTCTTTTGCTTTGGCTAATTCTTAACTAGCAAATTTGCTGCACGTAACACAGCTTTGCACTAGGCCTTGCAGGTGGCTTGGTTGCTTTGCAATTTGTTCACTATGTTTGCACCTTTGGCTGCTCATAACCTCACTATTTGAAATATTGTCACATAAATTCTTAGACATTGTCTGCTCATAAAATGTGGAAAGGCATATACGATTTTATCTTAAGCTGTTTTATTTATCCATTCACTGGGTCATTCTGAGAATAAAATTACAAAATTTCATCTTTATATATAGATTTTAATTTTGACATATTTTCTTTTACCTTTTTAATTTTAATCACTTTTTATTGAAAATCATTCAAGTCATTATTTCTAGGACAGAGAGAAACTGCAAATATTTGAGACTATAATAAAGGATAAGCTCTCAATGAGACTCAGAGACATCTTCTTTTGCCTCAGGGAAGTCACATTCTTTATACCAAATGCATATTTACCAGGATATATTGATGAGATTTTAAGGAAACAAAATTATGAGAGCAGTTGGTATTGCAAAAGCCTAGATCACACCATTAATTCATTCCTTACTTTGTGTCCTGTTTTGTTGGTGCCATGTTTGTTAGTTCAAAAATCAAAATGATGAAAGAAAATACCAGTTGAAAATGGTTGATAGTTTTTTGGGCTTGAAATTTGTTCATATTTCTTCATAAAGAAGAAAAAACAAAAAAATACAAAAAAAGAGCATAGAAAATCAGTTGAAAAATTTGAGTTTGAAAATACACTTAAAATTTTACTAAAATTTGACTACCATGTTTACTTATGTATTATGTGACTTTGTGAGATCTAAATTTTAGTCTAATATTAGAGGGTTGCACCATATGGGAGATATAAACTAGCTCTAGCCTTGGCCAACTATTTCTACACACAAAGTTTGTATATTGTGAGACCTTATTAGGCTAAAATTTATGCCTGAGAAAGTTGTATGATATGCGAGTATATTAGGTAATTAATGGAATTTTATAAAGTTTTTGGTATTTATTCATTGATTACTAAATTTAATTATGAAAAATTTGTTGTAAAAAGTAAAAGAAATTAGTGGAAATATAAATTTTTTTTACATAATTAAACTTTTCTTATTTAATGTAAAGAAATTAAACAGTGTTTCTGGTATTTCAAGAGTAATTAATTTATTGCATTATGGAATATCATTTTTATCTTTTCTTATTCCTGAGTTAAAAGTGTAATTTCCCAATTGCTTATG
>CAUZXS010005778.1:117500-198743 GCA_963585895.1 Sepioteuthis lessoniana | reverse complement strand
ACACAAAGCAATCTGATGGTACTATTTACCAACCCCTCCGCTCGGGCAGGATATGACACAAGGTCAATTTTTAAGCGGAGTTTAACAGGTTTGAATTCAGAGTTTTCCTTCTCCTAGACTAGTTGCATAACCAAGGCTGAAGAAAACAGTCTGCCCTACTATTTACCCATAGCTGGAGGGATAATAATTGGATTCATACCTTCCCCAAGGGTATTAGTGCTATGTGAAATGCAATCAGTCTCGTCCAGGATTTGAACTCGTGTCACCGTGTCCATTTCCTACGACGATAACGACTACACTACACCACGGGCACGTCCATAAAGCAATCTGATGGTGAGGCTCCAGTCATAGGGCTTTGCGCAATTGCCATTACTTTCCGGTCCACTCTGAACCGGAGTAGTAATACTTGTTAGGGTAGTTCATAGGCGGCGGTCGTGTCGATACTGCTATATGGATGCACTACTTGGACGCTAACTAAACGGCTGGAGAAGAAACTAGTCGACAATTACACAAGAATGATGGGAGCAATATTGAACAAGTCCTGGCGGCAACACCCCACAAGGCACCAACTATACGGCCACCTGCCTACCATCACGAAAACTATCCAAGCTAGACGAACCAGATATGCAGGACACTGCTGGAGAAGCAGGGACGAGCTCATAAGTGATGTACTCCTATGGACCCCCGCATATGGCCAAGCAAAAGCAGGACGACCAGCTCGAAAATACATACAGCAGCTATGTGAGGATATGGGATGTAGCCCTGAAGACCTGCCAGAGGCGATGAATGATAAGGAGAAGTGGCGAGAGGGGGTCTGGGATATCCGTGCTAGCGGCATGACATGATGATGAGAGAGATCTAACTGTCTGCAAATAAATGAGTGGTAAATTGACTTATTAGTATTTCATAGCAACACTTGAAGCCTTTTAACTGTGTGCAAACAAATGATCTCTTGCTCGTTTAAAAATAATATTACCTGCAAACCTTATGCATACAAATGTCATATATATATATATATATACACATATATATATATATATATATATATATGTGTGTGTGTGTGTGTGTGTGTGTTGTATAGTGGCTCGTATCACGTGACTTCCGGCATCTCGGAGGAATAAAAGACATCGCGCTTCTTAAGCACGGTCAGTACTGAAAAATCTCTGTTAGTAGTATGACCAACTTCGGGCGTAACACCAACAGCGCGAGACTTATAATATTTGTTGGACTATACCACTTCAGTTAATAAATAGTTAACTCGATTTCACAGTGAATCTCTTCCGTACCACGATACAACAATATATATATATATATATATATATATATATTACAACATTATATGGTTGTCGCTATCTCACTTGGTGGGTTAGTAGCGGACGAAATGCGGTATAGATATATATATTCGTTTTTTTTATATATATAATAGCATGAACGCTGTCATGCCCAGCAATAAAGACACGAGAGAGGAATTGAGTTAAACAAATTCATTAATAAAGAACAGTGGTACAAACATATACAAATGAATGGGCTACTGTCAGAGCTGTCTGCTGGAATACTGACTTTTACCTAAGAGCAATACCTGTTGCAATTTATACCTGGGAGAGTTCATGCGTGGTTAAATTGCCATAACAGATGCTTATATTCGACCTATGGTTTCATGCAGTCTTTAGATGGCAATCATCAGGCAGAAAAACCTTTTCGTAAATTGTAAATTGTAAATATAGATTTATCTTCAAGATATTGGCTTGTTCGCTGAATTTAAAGTTTAATTTATTTTGATATAACTAAACACAGCTTCAAGCAAATATCTTTATGGAAATAATTTACACACACTTATATGATTTCAAGAAATTCTATCATATACAAATAATTTACAGTCTTTCTATCAAATACTTATAATTTTTTCGCCATTATATGGTTTTACGTATTACTATCCAATACTGATAATTCTTAAACAGACCTATTTGATACATTGATAGGACTCAAACAAGAGGTGTCTGTGGTGTAATGGTTATCGTCGTAGGAAATGGACACGGCGACACGAGTTCAAATCCTGGACGAGACTGGACGAGACTGATTGCATTTCACATAGCACTAAAACCCTTGGGAAAGGTATGAATCCAATTATTCTCCCTCCAGCTATGGGTAAATAGTAGGGTAGACTGATTTCTTCAGCCTTGGTGAGGCAACTAATCTAGGAGAAGGAAAACTCTGAATTCAAACCTGTTAAACTCCGCTTAAAATTGACCTTGTGTCATATCCTGCCCGAGCGGAGGGGTTGGTAAATATTGATAGGACTCGAACAGATCAAAGAGGATGGCAAAAATACATTCCATGGTTCCATTTACAACTAGCTAAAATTTAGCGGCCAATGGTTTTAGCTGCTCTTGACATGGATATTTTCGGCTCCAAACTGGATCAAAATGTGACGTAAGTCGATTTAATGTAGGTTTTCACCACAAGAAACAAGGCTCCCAAGGGATGGGTATAAACATTTTCAAGATTTTGTCGGCGTTCACCTTGAGGGGATCTCAGGCACCGGACAATAAACACAAATATTATCCATTTTGCTGCTTGGGGTAAAACCCTCTGGAACTAAACTGATTAATTTCTTATCCACTCTTACGATATGTGATAAGATGAACAAAAAGATATCTATTCATTTACAAAAAGATATGCTATTTGTGGATGAGGAAAATCAAAAAAAGGGTCGAATGGATTTTTTCACGGTTTTTCTCAGGACTATCGTTGCCGCTCCGGGCTACTCAACCTAAAATCCCCGGTTAAGAGAAAACCCGTAACGTCAGACAACAAAACGTTGTACATACGTTAACAAAGCGAACTTCTGTTACCAACACGAACTATTTGTCGAAAGGATTAATCTGCTGGCCTTTCGTGGATAAATTTGCAACCAAAGGATAACATACATTATATTCAAAAGTTCCTCTTCAAAGTATAATGAAGTATTTCCTTATTACTTCAATTTAATAAAGGAACTTTTGGAATTCAGATCGCCAATTCCATTCACTGAACACAGCCCATTCAGGCCTTTCAGATCATAGAAAGTCCTAAATTGATTGTAGTTTATAGTCACACAAGAATTATACTCTTAAAAATGACATCATTATTAACGAGTGTATCAGTTTTTTAGCTTAATGTAGTTGATGTCTAATCTCTGAGAAATTTTGTTTAATAGAATTTAAATTCAAAATTCCGTACCACTTAAAACGTTGAATTTATTAACACAAACGAATTTCTCTATAAAATTTTAACCTTAAAGTTTTGCTTTTCAATATCTACTATTTATTCTCTAAGAAACCTTGTTTTGCAAAATTTGAACTTTTAAAAAATTTAAAACAAATTAACTCGACGAACTTATTTTGCAAAGCGAAATTCACTCTAAATTTTTAATCATAAAATGTGTAGCGTTTTTTTTGTTTTGTTTTATCTTGCGTTTTTTTTTTTTTTTCTTTCTTTTTCAATCTGCTGTCATTTCTGTGAGAAATTTATTCTATAAAATTGAATTATCAAAAATTCAGTAATAAAATGGACAAACTTATTTTGAAAAGTGTATCAATTTCTTTCTTTCTTCTTTTTCTTTTTTTTTAAACTTTTTCTCTAAAAACTTATTCAACTGGAATACGAAATTGAGAAAAAAAATCATTAATGGGACTGGAAATTTTATTTTGATTTTATTTCTAAATCTTGAAAATCTCTTCTTTTTTATTATTTTTCTTTCATGAACTTTCGGATTATAAAAGAATCTAATTGGAAAAAATAATAAGACACATTCAAATAATTAGGTACTAACATTTAATTGACTTTTTTAAAAACCAACGCCCTTTGGAAAATAGAATATCTGGTAACATTCAGCTTTGTAAGTGTTCACATGGCGTAATGGATACGTTGTGAGACTGTTTTCTCCTTGTCTGTGCGATTTCGAAACAAGTTATTTCTAAGTTAGTAATTATAGCTATTTTACCGACTTCCCTCCAAGTCAGACACAAGGTCATTTTGTAGTGAGGAACTACGCAAAAGATCGAGACTCATGAACGGCTGATCCAAAACATGCTTGGCCTGTCAGCATTCCTCAATTGGGGCACCTCAGGCACCAAGTAATAAAATCAACCTTGCAAAGTATTTATAGCCTGGGGTGACGGCCCCCTGAGACCAAGCGATCAACTTTTCACTTGCTCGGTACGAGTGCTAACTCTAGTTGGTAATTACACATCATATCGAAAGTTACACGTGAACCGACAAATAAATCAGTCGGTCGGCAGGGCATAGAATGCGCACCCTCATGTTGGGAGATAAGACTCCCCAAAAACTGTATTTTGGGTATGACGCTAAATTACATTTGATGGAAAGGCTTTATTTCTGGAGATCTGATCCAAAGTGGTTGTACCAATTAGAATCTCATCTAAGGGTCAAATAAATCTGTTTAAAAATTATTCGTATTTGATTGGGCCGTTAAAAATCAAACTATTAACCAATCAACGAATGAATTTAGTGATAAACGACAAAATAAAACCTCAAGTTTAACGGGATTTTCTTTGTCAAAATCTTTGTTAGCTAAATTTTCATCTTCAGAACTGTGGTCAACTCATTCATTATACAAATATATATACAAGTATATTATACAAGTATGTTATAGAATTATATATACAAGTATTTCATACAAGTATATTAAACAAGTTTATATCCAAATATATTATACGGGAAACCAGGGTTCAATCCCAGGTCGCCACATACCAAAAACTTAAAAAATGGTACTTGATACTTTCTTGATACACTCAGCAATATAAGGTAGGTATCAAAGGTAAAGTGGGGCAATCCAGGGAAAGGAGTAGCGCCCTCCCCTACACCTCGGTGTAGTAGCTATTGAAAAGGGAGCCTTCTGGTCGCCTTCGACTACGGTCGCCAAAAAGAAGAAAGAATATTATACAAGTATATTACACAAGTACATTATTTTGACTAAATATGAAATATGCCATCATTATACGATATTTCTTGCTCTAATTTATGGAATCCTGGAAATTGATTGTCGAACCTTAAACGATGCACATCCTTAGTTAATGAACTATTCGTCAAAAATGAAATATTGACCTACACGTGAGATCAACTCAGCAAATGTTTTATGGTTCCCAAACTATGAGTGGTGGCACACTGGTTCACAACGAGATATAATTATGAGTGTTGTGAAAAAAATCTGCATGAAATAAATTACTCTAAATGCAGTCGAGCATTTGACAAATTTGGAACAGATATTAAACTTTTATTTTTCATCATTAGATCTACGAATATGATTTTGTTCGATATCCTTTCATAAAATGTCATCTGATATTCTTTTGAAATTATGTGAAGAAGAAGAAGAAGAAGAAGAAGAAGAAGAAGAAGAAGAAGAAGAAGAAGAAGAAGAAGAAGAAGAAGAAGAAGAAGCTTCTGTATATTATAATTGAGAACTTAGAATAAAAGATTCAAAGAGTCTATTGATAGATTTTGGATTTCTTCGAGAGAAGAGGATCTTCAGTAGTTAAAATATCTATATTGATCTAATCTTTCTTTTTATATTTATGTGAAATGGAATTTTCCCAATAATATTCAATGCAAAAACTGAGGTCTTATATGCATCTATTTACCCAATCACTCCGGTACCAGTTGGGTATGACACAAGGTCAATTTTCGAGCGGATAACGGCTGATTTGAAATCTAAGTTTTCCTTCTACAAAAGAACTACTTATCCAGGAAGAAAAGAAATGGGTTCATGCCTTTCTTCAGTGCAAAGTGAAAATATCCAAGATTTTTAACCCGAGTCACCGATTCCATTTCTTCTGACGTCAACAGTGACGCTAATATTTCCTATGTATTCAAAAAGAAAAGAGAATCTCTCTAAAGTACAATATAACATCTAACGTTGCTAAGAACCGTCAAATCAGTGTTTCTAAATGATAATCAAAAATTATTTACCGAATGAAAAAGTAATTTTTAGAAAATGTATGCAATTTAAGTTATTTTTACAATCTAAAATGTGTAAATACCTTTTTAAAATGCCCAGTCGGGTGGGGTTGTAGAATACACGGACTGCTTCTCTGCAGAGGGGTAAGAATCCCCTCCAACGAATGTCTGGGATATGACACTAAACAATCTGATGGTGGGGTTCCAGTGATGCTGGGGCTTTGGGGAATGCGAAGCACCTCTTCATTGCCATTGCTCCCAGGTCCACTCTGGTAGCACCTGATAGGGCCCTATCTATGGGTTAAATAGTACTTATGCTTATGCTTATGTTTAGCATGATTATACTAAACTGAATTGCTTGAATTAGAACTGTTTGACAAAACTGAATAGCTTGAAATAGAAATGTTTTTGACAGTTAAACTGTACTTACATTTAAACTGCATGCTTATGCAGTTTTCATTTCATTGTATTTTTGTAAATTGATCACCTCGAGAAAGAAAAGTTTAGAAATTATTATACTGGTTATATTTATGGATGTGCCTGTGTGTGTATATATATTTATCTGCACGGGACGGATGCGACACAAGGTCAGTTTTTAAGCGGATTTTTCCTTCCCCTAGACAGGTTACCTAACCAAGGCTAAAGGGCTCAGTCTGCCCTATTATTTTACCCATAGTAGGAGGGAAAATAATTGGATTCATACCTTTCCCAAAGGTATTAATATAATGTGAAATGCAGTCAGCCTTGGTTGGGATCTGAACTCATGTCTGTATTCTTTGACGATAATGGAACTGTTTTTGACATTAAAACTGTACTTACACTAAACTGAATTGTTATATAGAGAACTGTTTTGATATTTAACTGTGTAAAAAAAATTAGCTGAGTTAGAATTGTTTGTATAAACTGAATAGTTTGAAATAGAAATGTTTTTGACAATTAAACTGGGTACTCATGCTAAACTGAATTGTTTGAAATAGAACTGACTATTTGCATAAAAATGGATTTGGTGTTAAATAACCTACAAAGGTTGATTTGCCATAAAACCCAACCAACCAACAACCTTTTTAAAATACATTTTTTTTAAAACTATCGACAAAATGCACCTAAGTATTGAGAGTGGAAATAAAATTGAAACACTCGAAATCTGGTTAGTACTGTATGTGCATACAGTCGGAGAACAGTTGATACACCTTTCAGGGTGATTAAAAACAAATGTCACCCACCCTTTTATGGGAGTACCTTAATTATATCGTTTTAAACAGTCTCCACATGTTCAATATCTCCGTCAAAATATTCTTGGAATCTCCCATAGAAGATTAAAAAATGATATTATCATTGGAATATCTTTATTAGAAAACCAGAACTAATATTACGGAGACCGCCGGGGGAAGATTCCAGTAATCTATTGACAGGGACGGTAAAGTGATGGGGACTTTAGAATCATAATCATCATCATCATCATCATGTCACGCCACCAGCACGGATCTCCCTGACCCTCTCTCGCCACCCGTCCCTATCGTCCATCGCTCCCGGCAGGTCTTCAAGGCTACATCCCGTATCGGCACTGAGCTGTTGTATACGGGTTCTAGCTGGTCGTCATGCCTTTGTTCGTCCATGTGAAGGGGCCCATAAGAGTATGTCGCTCATGAGTTCGTCCTTTCTTCTCCAGCAGTGTCCCGCAGTTCTGTTTCGTCTAACTTGGATAGTTTTCGTGATTGGTGGTAAGTGACCGTACAGCAGTTGCTTTGTCGAGTGCTGCCTCTAGGACTTGTTCAATATTGCTCGCAATATTACGGTTAAGCTTTTTCTCCATACGTTTAGTTAGCGTCCATGTAGTTCATCCATAGAGCAGACTCGACACGACCGCTGCTTAGAAAAAACTGTTTTATTTTATCGGTCAGGTCTGACTTCCAAATCATAATATCATAAAGGAAATGCCGTAGAAATGTTAACATTTTTTTAAAAACACCCTGTATGTTGGTGCCTATGCACGTATTGGTCTGTGTATGTGATAGTTTATTGTATGTTGGCCGACAGTAGTCGCGGGCCAGCCAGAAGTTCCTTATTCAATAGCTGCAACACCGAGGTGTAAGGGAGTGCACTACTCCTTTCCCTCGATTGTTACACTTACCCTTGATTCATACCATATAATGCTGAGTGATAAGCAAGGCGATATCAGGAACCATTTTTTGAGTCTTTGGTAGGACTCGACCTTGGAACCCAGCAATATCTGTATTCTTGATACACCCTTTCTTTTGGAATCTGTGCATGTGTTGATCTATATATATGAATATATATTCAAGGTTTTTCATTTCATTGTATTTTTGTAAATTGATCACCTCGAGAAAGAAAAGTTTAGAAATTATTATACTGGTTATATTTATGGATGTGCCTGTGTGTGTATATATATTTATCAACCCTTCTGCACGGGACGGATGCGACACAAGGTCAGTTTTTAAGCGGATTTTTCCTTCCCCTAAACAGGTTACCTAACCAAGGCTAAAGGGCTCAGTCTGCCCTATTATTTTACCCATAGTAGGAGGGAAAATAATTGGATTCATACCTTTCCCAAAGGTATTAATATAATGTGAAATGCAGTCAGCCTTGGTTGGGATCTGAACTCATGTCTGTATTCTTTGACGATAACCATTACACCATGGGTACCTCTATAGCTTCACGTGTATGTATGTGTATTTAATCCCTCCACCACGAGCAAATTGTCAAATGGGTAGAGTGTTCGCCAAGGATCCGGGAGACCTAGGTTCAATCCCAGATCGAGTCATACCAAAGTCTTTAAAAATGGTACTTGATACTAACGTGCATTATAAGGTACGTATCGAGGGTAAAGTGGAGCAATCAAGGGAAAGGAGTAGCGCCCTCTCCTACACTTCAGTGTAATAGCGATTGAAAAAGGAGTCTTCTGGTCACACTCGATTACAGTCGATTATTATTATTACAGATAGTTTTCATTCACAGTTTTTCTTCTTCAATATTAACTGCCTTACAAAGGCTAAAGAGCCCATTCTATCCTACTACTTACCCGTAGCTAGGAGAACATATGGATTCATACCTCTTTCAAGAGTATTAGTGCAAAGGGAAACGCAAGCAGCCTTTACAGGATTTGAACTTGAGACACGGATTCCATTTCTTTGGACAAGAACCATTACCCTATACTCACCACCGTATGAGTAACTGTATGTGGGTGTCTTTCCGACATGGAAATATACAATTTTACGAACTTAAAACAACCAACAAAACAAACAAACAAAAAAATTCTTCGCGAAAAATAAATTCCAAATTTTGGTTAAAAACGGTTGCTGAACTGAAACGCTACTTGTTTATCTTTAGATTTATTTTCAATTTTTGAAAAAGTATTTTTTGTCTTTAACAAAACATGTTCAGGTAAAAAAAAAAAAAAGAAAAGAAAACAGTTTCATTTACTTCTCCATATGTTCATTGACAAATTTATCGTCAAGTTCTGTAGATCTTTAAAACATTTTAATGGCTGCAGTATCAAGAGGGAGTTACCGGAAGTTGTCATCTCAGCGCTGACATGTTCTGGAATAATGTTCAAGAAAGAGAGATCAAGGAGGAAGACTCTCTCTCTCTCTCTCTCTCTCTCTCTCTCTCTCTCTCTCTCTCTCTCTCTCTCATGTACACAGTCTCTGATTCATATCAGTGTGAAGAAACGCCGGAAGTTCAAGGGTAGTAGAGGGTGGTCAGTCTTCTCAGTCACCCGCTTGCCTTTCTACCACAAAGGCTCTCCGGTGTATACTGGGTACACTTTCTAAAATGTGCCCCCGTCGTTTTTAATTGCGTCCGGCGCCCCAGTACGGGTACGTGTACGTGTATTTAATGGCGAAAATTGACAGCTCAATGAGTGCATTCTTGGCCAAGGTTTACAGAAGAAACAAACAGATGGCGACTCCATCGGCGAACGGAAGTGGATAAGGGGCGCGAAAAGAAAGTCAGCGAAGAAGCTGTGTTGGATCAAACCCAGAGACCAGGTACTTTATTTACGTTATGCTTTTATTATAATTCGCCGCTGTTTTATTGCGTCATTATATGACGTACCATAACAAATTTGATGATATAATATATTAGAAAATGTTTCATTATCACATCATCAAAAGTTCAGTGAACGTGCGTATGCATTTATTATGTTTTAAAGCTAATAAATTACAGTCCTGCTTTTTCTTTTTTCGAAGAATTTTTAATGTAAATTTACATAGACATTTATTAAAGATAAATTAATCTCGCCTATTTCCACCCCCCCTCTCTCTCTCTCTCTCTCTCTCTCTCTCTCTCAAGAGACGTACAATTAGTTGTCACCAAACGTTCGCTTCCAAATATTTACAAGAATTTCAAACATTTAACGATTACTTCATTAAAAACAACAGTATCTTCTTACCTTTATTGTATCTATCTATCCAACCCCTCCGTTACGAACAGGAACTGGTACAAAGTCAATAGTTATGCAGAGAAAAGCTGGTTTGAAATCAGTTTTCCTTCTCCTTGGCTGATTGCCTAAACATAGCTAAAGAAGCTAGTCTACCCTAGAATTTACTCCTAACTGAAGGGAGAACATAATTCATACCCACTGGACATATTTTAGTGTCATACCAAGTAGTTCCTTCTTGATGGGATTGGGGTTTTACCTCTTAGCAAGAAAAGCAGTTGACATACATAGACACAAAGGCGCCTCTGATGGTGTAATGGTTAGCAAGCTCGACTAGCAAACGAGTGAGTTCGAGTCGCATTGGCTGCCCCATTCATGTACCATATCTAAGCAAAAAACTTAGTAAATTACGACATACATACACACACATAATAAATATATATATATATATATATATATAGTGTCCATAGAAATCAATTAAATTTGCAATTTTTGAAAACTGCATTTGAATAAGGAGTTAGTTGTCTTCCAGGTAAGGCTCCAGTTCTGGAGCTCTGAGGAGTGCAGAGTACCCTTTCATCACTCCCAGATCCACTCAAACCCGGAGAGGTTGTACTGTCAGGGTCCTACATTTGCGTTAAATAGATTTGTTTAAAAATTATTCTTATTAAATTGGAATACTTGATGCTATATAACAGTGTGTGAGTTATTTGTATTCGAAGGGGATACATGAAGCGTGGATGTCAGACTAAGAAAAGTTTACACAACTAAGAATATTGTCATCTTAATTGTTATATCCACTGTAATCTCCATCATTCTTCATGTGCCATAGTCGGTACCGTTCAGAGAATTTTGAACCAAGCCCTTTATTCAATCCATGAGGGTAGACAGTTCTTATTCCATTCTGATATCCATACTTTAGAATACCTTGTATCAATATGCCTTCTTAGTTATTTGGCCCTGGTAATATTGCTTTTCTTTCCTCAGAATCTTAGCCTTGGAGAGAACTCATGACTTCCAGGTAGACTCTAACTTAACCTCACTCAGTCGGTAGAGTTTAAGATGTCAATTGCTTTTCTTGCTGTGAGGTAAGACCCCTAACCCCACAAAGAAGGAACTACTTGGTATGACACTAAAATATTTCCAATGGGTATGAATTATGTTCTCTCTTCAGCTAGGGGTAAATTCTAGGGCAGTCCAGGTTCTTTAGATATATTTAGGCAACCAGACTTGGAGAATGAAAACTGATTTCAAATCAGCTTTTCTCCGCTTAAATATTGACTTTTTATTAGATCTTGTTCGTAACGGAGGGGTTGGGTAAATAATACTCTAAAGGTAAGAAGATACCGTTGTCTTTAGTGAAGTAATCGTTAAATATTTAAAATTCTTGTAAATATTTGGAAGCGAGCGTTTGAAGACAACTAATTGTATGAGAAGAAGAAGAAGAAGAAGAAGAAGAAGAAGAAGAAGAAGAAGAAGAAGAAGAAGAAGAAGAAGAAGAAAGGCGAGATTAATTTATCTTTAATAAATGTCAATGATTTGGAGCTCTGTGAAGTGTGGAATACACCTGTATTGACATTACTTCCAAGTCCACTTGGAATCAAAGTAGTAGTAAATCTTAGAGTCCCAACAATGAGTTAATAGATGTCTTAGAAAATTATTTGTATTGGATAGGAATACTTGAAACAATATAAGTAATTTGTATTTAGAATAGCTACTTGAGTCTATATTTGTTTACAAACATTATTATCAGTCTATTAAACCCTATTATTGCTTAAAACACTTGAAACCATATAATTGTATGCAAATTGTTTGTATTAGATAAGAATACTTGAAACCATGTAATTATTTGTATTTGATAGGTATACTAAAAAACACATAATTGTTTGCAAATTATTTGCATCCGATAGGAATACTGAAAAAAATCACGTTGACATTAAATGACTCAATAAGAGTTGACATGTCATAAAATCAATCAAACGAAACGTGATGGATATCACAACGAAAATTAAAATAATAATTGGAGACGCGTAAATAATGTAAATAAATCAACTACTCCTCTAAGAAATTAAGACAGGGTATGCCCCAGCGCTCTTTTTTGAAAAACTAGTAACTGGATGGACTGCTTAAAACCCAGTTTTCGCCGAGAACTTTTGCACACACTGACTTTCTGTTTTATTCCATTATCTTCCAAATCTTTTAGGCAATTTAATATTTTAATCAATCCATAAGCTTTTTTTTTTTTCTTTTTCTTTTTTTAAATTTTCGAGCAATGAACTGCCCCAGGTGCCTTTTACAATTATCCAGAGAATTTAAATTTGTTTTATTGATAGAATTCATTAAAGATCAGAATAAATCTCAAAGTGCAAATCAATGAAAATTTCTCAGCCAAGCTTTAGCAATTTTTTCCTGATTATAAAAATGTGATTTTGTGTATTCCTATCTGTAATAGTACTAAGGATTGTGTTAAATTTACCATAGAAATCAATTAAATTGGCAATTTTTGAAAACTGCATTTGAATAAGGAGTTAGTTGTCTTCCAGGTAAAATATTGAAATTTATACAGTTTTTACAGCTTAAGCAAAACTAATATTAAATTAAATTTCATCAAGAAAAATAAAATTAAAAAGAAACACGAGCTTTTTTAATATGTTAACAAGAGTCTTAGCGAAGCCAGCAGAAAACCAGTCGTCTACAACTACGTATGGGAGATGGCTATAAAACCCCTAAATTCTAATGATCTTGATCCCATTATATCATTAGCCCACTTCCAGAATTGGTCATATCGGGAGAGTGCCTCTTTATCTTTTTTAGATATAAAACTTGTAATAAAATCTTGTGCTTTTCTTTTCTCTTTGTATGTCAATGTTTCCGTACAAAAAATATCTATTCCTTAATACTTTAAAAAAATTAATGAATATTGTTGTAATATAATAGCTGAGGGATTTCGTTTTATATATCTTGCCTATGGGTTTAGTTAGGCTGAGAACCTTTCGGCTCAGTGCATGGGTTAGTTAGGTGCAAACATGAGCGCAGGTGTTCACGCGCGCGCAGGGAGGATGTGTCATTCAGAGATGTCAAAATAAAAATCTCAGATAGAAAATTTGACCAGGGGATGTGAATAACGTCATGCACCGGAAGCGCGCGCGGAGGATTTGGGGGATTTTGAAAAAAAAGTCAGTTAGTTGAGTTCTGACTTGGAGGAAGAAGGTTGACTTTCGCTTGCTCGCCGTGGCCTTGTGTCGGGTGCGCACGTGGTTTGGGGCAGATGGAAAAGTCAGGTGTATCTCTCTCCTCATGTCGAAAAACCTATTAACTCAAAGGTGATAAAAAAGTTTCGTACCTGAACTAAGAAGTCGTAAGTGTTTTTCGTATTTCGGGATTCCTATGTTATATATATATATGTGTGTGGTGGATATTATGAACGTTTTGCGTACCGGTATGAATATGTCTATTTCACATATTCATGTATGGCTATGTTACATTGCGTATTAAAAATATTCATTAATTCTTAAATCATAATTTAAGTATCAATAAGTATTATCGGCAGTATAGAAATTGGATCTCTCTGATAAAATGAAATGGAAAATTTTCTATGCTGTAACCGTATCAGTACTACTGTATGGTTGGAGTCCGTGTGGTATAAATGCTAATATGCTGAACTGCAGCCTTGAATAAATGAGTACAAACTCCAGAGATGCTATGATGTTCACTTTTGGACTAATACCCTTAAGAAAGATATAAAGCTCCTTATTCTCTCAGCAATGGGTTAAGTAATATTACTGCTGTTATTCTCTAAAAATGGCTTTGACATTCAATAACCCACGAAGTTTGATATGCCATTGGATGTTATCGTCGTTGGAAATGGACACGGTGACACGAGTTCAAATCCTGGACGAGACTGCATTTCACATAGCACTAATACCCTTGGGAAAGGTATGAATCCATTTATTCTCCCTCCAGCTATGTGTAAATAGTAGGACAGACTGGGTCGTCAGCCTTGGTGAGGCAACTAGTCTAGGAGAAGGAAAACTCTGAATTCAAACCTGTTAAACTCCGCTAAAAATTGACCTAGTGTCATATCCTGCCCAATTGGAGGGGTTGGGTAAATATGGATATGCTAATAAACAAAGAAACCAAACCAAGCCTCTATGGTTCAGCCAACTGGACTTTAACAAAACGCTTCGAAAAAAAAATTGATAGGAACGATATATGGATTCTGAATGCTGTTTTGAAAAAAATCCTGGAAATAGCATCCTACATAAAAGTGATTGTACGACCATTTACTTCCCATTTCTCAAAACATACAAAAAAGATAAACAAGATATGTAGGGCTCCGCTGGAGAATTAAAGACGAACTCATAATCCACGTTCTTCTATGGACTCTTACATATGGGTAAACCAGTGTTGGCCGACTGGAAAAACGTACATTCATTAGCTTTACTGGATGCCGGTTAGAAGACTTGATAAGAGCGATGGCCGAAAGAGACGGATGATGAGAGAGATTCAAAGAAATCCATGCTGTTGTCACGCCTTGCTGATGATAAATACTTGCTACAAAACTTTGTCAACTATTTTATTCTTTCTCCTTGGAATGTGTGAAAACTTATGTTTTATATGTAAGGAACCAAGTACTTCTGCGGCTATTTGAAGGAACAAAAAAAAAAACCAACTAAACAAATTTTACGTATTGAAACCTTTTTGTTTACATATTACAAACGGATATTTTCCATCGATTATCATTTTAATTTGATTACTCAAATCAATCGTATGGTTTGCCAAAAGATATCCTTTTTGCTTTGGGTTCGTTTGGTTATTTTCTGTTTCGCTTACTTCATAATCTTTTGCATTTCATTTTATGAAGTATTTATTCTCCATAGAAGAAATGCATCTTAATGTTTTAGATGAATATTATGCAGAAATATTCTTATTCCAAGTCCAATCTTTGAATTAGACATACGCCAATCTTGACAATGTAGAAATGCACGCTAATATGGCAGTTTCACTTAAAACGCTATCATTATATTTTGACATACAATGATAGCTTTTGGGATGAGATTTATAAAGACTAAATCTTTCTAACGTTATCAAAATACAAATACAAAACAATCATTTTAGACGATCGAATATTTTCTAATTATCGTCATTATTCCAAATATTGTTCGGCCAACTGAACAATATTATCTAAATATATATAGGAGGAAAAAGAGGGGAAAATATAACAAAAGACACATAATGGAATTTTATAAATAAAAAAAAAATTTAAAAAAAAAAGACGGGAACATGTGGGTCAGGATCGAGAAACTGTAGATTGTGTTTGGCGGAAGAATTTTTAATCATCACTTTCTCCGAACAAGATTATCTGTTGAATAGGAGGTCGGAATTGATAAGCAGACGCAGACACATTAACAAACATCTTTTAAGCTCGTTAGCTCCATAGTGGGTTATTTAGGATATTATATTTTGCAAATACTATCTGCAACTGTCAAAATTCCAACTTTATTGATGAAAGAGTGACAGGGTTGGCGGTTGTTGGATATAAATATAAGCAGAACGTGAATTCAACTTAGGAAACAAATCATATTATGCGTGGAGTGAGTTGACTTTCAGACGTATTTTAAAATATCCTCGCTTCTTTAGCTGGAGTATTTGGCATTTCCCATGCCAATCTTTTCAGAAACTATTTTTTGTTGTTGTTGTTTTTGCGTTGGATTTTACCATTCCAAATGGAAGCCTGTAATTTTGTCAACTACCTAAAAAAACAGCTCATTGATCTAATTGGTAGAGTGTTCGCCAATGTTCTGGGAGACCTGGGTTCAATCCCAGATCGCGTCATATCAAAGACTTTAAAAATGGTACTTGATACTTACTTGCTTTACACTCAGCAATATAAGGTAGGTATCAAGGATAAAGTAGAGCAATCCAGGGAAAGGAGTAGCGCCCTCTCCTACACAACAGTGTAGAAGCTGTTGAAAAGGGAGCCTTCAGGTCACCCTCGACTAAAGGGAGACAACTTTACTTTACTTACCATAAAAAGGACTTATTCGCTTTTTTCATTATGCCTTGATCAAAAAGTTAGTGGAGTCATAAAGGTGTCACAAAAAAAGAAAAAAAATGAAAGAAAAACACTAGCAGTAGTTCTTCTAAAACCTGAGGGCAGGACACAATATCAAAAAGTTACCGAGTTAGTACAAAGGGCCAAATAGCTTACCCATCTCGTCAAATACAAGACACAGTTGGTCATTTTGGACAAACATACACAAGACCAAAAGAAAAGAATAGTGTTGGTTTACGTGGGTGAATAAAAAATCTTTTAAAATCGTCATTTTTTTTTCTTATCTTTCGTTCACATTTTGTTGGATTTCAGTTTATAAATAAGAATTTTAAATGGTCTCCCCTCTCTCCAATATATGAGAATGGTTTAGAAGCTCATAGAGTAACTGGTGTGGTTTGGTGACTCTAGTTTAAATGATTTTTTTAGAATGTTATGTTGTAGCGAAAGGAATAATAGAGTAAATTCGGCTCTGAATGGAACTACTTAGGTTAAACATACGATGGTAAAAATCAACTTTTTTCCTTCCCTTATTTTCAGCTTTGTGTCACATTTATACTTTTGTATATTGAATATTTTAGGAATACCTCGCGAAACTGCCAGAAAGTATTTCTACGTGAAACCTTTTTTAATTTGTTTTATTGACGGATTTAATAGGATTTTAAGATTTTTGCACATACGTTGCTCCATCTCATGATGGTGAGCAGTGCAAAGAGAAGGAAATCAGCAAGTTGTTTTTAATATTAAATCTCTCTCTCTCTCTCTCTCTCTCTCTCTCTCTATATATATATATATATATATATATATATATATATTTATATATATATATATATATATAAACACGTGTATGTTACCTCTACCTAATCTTAACGCAGAATAATGATAAAATCCATTTTTATGATAACACGAGGCATTACTCGAGTAAACAAAAAAAGATGCAGAAAGCCAGAGAAGAGAGAATAATTTGGAAAGAAACAAATTGAAAAAGATAAAGATATGAAACTAGTAGAGAAGGAAAAAATCTAAATGCAGAAATGTGTCATGGGAGAGAGTGGGGGCTTAAGTGCCGATCCAAATGTAAATAATCCCATCATAAATGACGGAAACTTATAGTTACTCAATAATCCAGCATTCACTGAAGATCATTCAACCGAAACGTAGTGTTCCAAGTTTTCAAAATGTTTTCGATACTACCTCTGAATAATGACAGAATATAAGACAACAGGGGTGACCTCCCCTGGTTAAAAAATACACTTGTTCGTTCACATATTTGAGCACTGTTCATTATCATGGGAGAAATGTTGAATGAATAACTGAATAAATGAGTGATGAAATATTCAGTTCAACGAGAAAAAAATTATAATCTCAAAGAAATTAGATGCAAGAAAAAATTCGTGGAAAAATAATGCAATAAATGATATTCACACAGAAATCATATTCTCAAAAAAAGAATCATTTTTCTTTTTTTTATTTTGCAGTGATTTTGGTTTGGTTTCTTTGTTCAGAGGCATATAAACCTTTGTGAGTAATTTGATGCCAAAGCCAGCCTTGTAGAACAACAGTGGTGGTACTATTTAATCCAGAGCTGGGGTGGGGATAAGGGGGTTCATGCCTTTCCCAAGAGCATAGAACAACTGTAACTCGAACTCGCTTACTACAATATCACAATACAGCACGCTAGCCACTATGCTACGAGGACTTCCCTGTCGTGTTATTGGACAGTGCTTGAATATAATTTGTATATGAAGTGGGGGGGATATACATTCGATTAGAGACTCAAAACAGAATAACTTATTTAGTAACACCATGATACATACGATTAAGAAAAAAAAAGGGGGGGTAGTCATTGCTGAACGAACAAAATTCATGGCATTTGTAGGGTTACTTGCCCTTAATACATACTCATACATGCGCACACACAACCAGATGGCGTGCTAAGGTTCCTGTGACTATTGACAACGCGGTCAATATAAAAGGCGTAAGGCACGAATCATTCTCTTTCTTTCATCTCGACACTCGGGAAAACACAGACGAACGAACGAACGCTCTGCCACACAATTGTTCGTATTTCTGCTACACAAACCTCGATCGCAACTTCACCACTCCACAAGTGATTCACTACCATTAATTACTTCTTCACACTACAACCTACAACAGCCTATTTCCGAGAAATCTACACCAGGGACATATTTCACTACATTTTACACGTAGCTACAAGATCAACGTCACAAGAACTCTTCTTCCAACACTCACGTCTTCCCAGATGAATCGGTTTCCTCTGGATTTCTCATTACAATAAATATTGTTATCTTGGTCTAATTTTCTTGGTTGCTTTCTGGTTTCCATTCCAAATATATTGCTACGCTAAGTGTAATCAGTATGTTAAAACAAGAGGAAGCTTTTATAAAACCCCTCCATCGACAACGTGACGCCATCAGTTTTCGTGAATTTGAACCTTTAGAAAAAGAATAAATGTCTATTGAAGAAGAATTAATTCTACTATAATAAAAATGTTTGGGAATAATATGATGACCAAATAAGATCCAGGCAAGAATGCAAAGAAGAGATGGAAGATGTGACAGTAAGCAATCTCATTCCGGATCCTATAAACCTACAATAGGAAATTACTGATGAAAAAGCAAAAAGGTTTAGGGAATTCAAATGTTCACTAAGAGGAACAAGAGTTTTAATAATGCACACGAGAGATCTAGATCTTTTATAAAGAGAAATGTATAGCAATCTCAAGGGGAAAAGAAGGAGTTCAAAGAAACACAGAAAAATGAAAAATCTCATTGAAGAACCTCAAGATCCACGAGGAGTATGAAAACCTCTTCGTTTCATGGGAAGCTACTGTGATATTGGATGGTGACTGTATGTATTTTTTATATGAAGGAATTATATATATATATATATATATATATATATATATATATATATATATATACACGATTCGGAGAACGTGGAGTATATACAAAAAGATGACATTGAAATAAAGACTTGAAAGAGAACGACTTACTCAGTAACACCATAAAAATGTTATTTATCGAAAACAGAAATGTATTTTTGAAAGCAATCAAACTATTCACTCTCGTAAATACTAAGTCTATTCATTGAAATACAAAATGTCATTATATCAGTCTTGTAATAAATCACAGGGCTACGATAATTTTGTTCTTTGAAACTTTAAAACTTTCAGTACTTGAAACTATTTAACTGTGTGCTAACAAATAATTAATCTTAAATAGAATTATTAGTGTTAAATAGCAATTCTTGAAATCATTTAACAAGTGAATGATCGATATTAAAGTGTTAGGAAATGTTATATACAAGCGTGTGGTTGCAAGAAAAATAAGACTGACAAGAAGATTTAGTTTATTTCGTTTATTGAATAAATAGAATAAAAAAGCAAATTAAATATCTGGCCGGCTGACGGGCGGTTATCAGCTCGGCGGCAAGTAAGCAGTTGCTTTGATCTGGTCTGACGGTTTTGTCGGGTGGCGCTCTCAGAGACGGTCGGCGATTCAACTACTCGTGTGACCTCCGCTTGCTCTATCTATATGTTCCCGACTTCAAACACCGGCTCCAGAAAATACTATTTGTGGGGAAAAAAATGATTTTTTGAAAAATATGACCTTTTTTTTATAACTGAGAATTTTCTAGGGGTTTTGAATAGACTATGCGCGGAGTGTATGCGCAGAAGCCATGATTTTCTTAGTTTGACACAGACCGTTGATGTTATTTTCTTCAGCAGTGTCGATGTCTGTTGGTCTGTGTTATGTGTGTTTTAGTAGTTAGGAGTGTGAAGAGTTAAGTGAGTGAATCAGAAGAGATTTTAGGTATTTTACTGTAAAAGAAAGTATATGCATATCCTCATATCCTCCTATTTAACTAATTTTTTATACGGCAATAAAAAGTGTATTCGTTCGTGTCAATAGACAATATAATAATAAAGTTATTATGGATGTAGTCTTGATTAAAAGAAAGAAGGCATCACATTTTTTATCCGAACAATAAAACTGAAATGCTTTGACTAAGAGAATAAAAGAATTTTCAGTCCAATTTGCAACAAAATGGTGATTTTGAGCAATCTTTGTTTGTGCTGAATGTCATATTTAAATCGTGCAAATAGCGGAGATAACTATGAAAAGATAATTAGAATCCCTCACTCCTTTAATTTCCTGGCAGATGTAGTCGTATATATCATGCTGGAACTTATCTCTTATCAGAAAATTTACAAAATGTTAGAAAAATTTGCTTGTCTTTAATGTTTTTTTGTTTTTTTTTACTGTAAAATAATGAAGTGGGTTATAGATTTGAAAATTTAAAGTAAAAGACTTCCTGTTCGAACTTGTGTATTGATTTCAAAGGTTTGAGTTACTTGTTCTTGCTTACTTGTTGATACATAGTTCTACTAGAAGGGTGACACTATTCGCTATCCTACTCTGGGATGCTTCAAATATAATAAGTTGGTGACCATAGTTGGCTCCCTTTTCAATAGCTACAACACCGAGGTGTAAGGGAGGGCGCAACTCCTTTCCCTGGATTACTCTACTTTATCCATGATCCTAACCTTATAATGCTGAGTGCTAGGCAAGGAGGGATCAAATACCATTTTTTGAGTCTTTGGTATGACTCGACCTGGGATTGAACCCCGGACTCCCGGGCAATTGGCGAACACTCTATCCACCAGGAAAAAAAACAACTGAAATGTATAGATAAGAAACTCGGCTTGAATTGAATTTTAAAAAAAACGTTATTAAAAACCAAAATAGTTTCAATAATTATGCAATTTATAAATATTGAAACTTTGTACAAAATAATTCTTTGTGCGCAGCGAAAATACTTTTTTAAATCAAAGGTATATAATGAAAAAGAAACACGCACTTTTATGGTGGGAAAATTTAATTCGTATAAAAGAAAGAAAAATATGTGAAAATGGCATTTTCATATTGTTTTTTATTTTTTATACATCGACTAGATTCCATATTTCCATGTAAAAAGAATGAAAAGCAGTTTCAGTTCAGAGAATTGTAAATTGAATTGTGTTTTGTTGGCTGTTTGTTTACTTTATAGGAAATTTCATAATTTATTATTGACTAACCACGCCTCTTTTCTTCTTACGTATGGTGATCAAAAGCATAATAATCGGTGTTTTTATGTCAATAAATTCTCAGAAAATGTTTATCTCTCTTAAGTAAAGTTTTTGGTTCACCTCCGTAGAATAATTATCGTTTAATGAAAAACCTTTCTCATATATTCAGATAAAATACCTTTTCATCTAATCAGTTTTATTCATTCAGTATTTTTACATAAATTAACAAAATCCCAGTCACTTGCAGTTAATGGAAGAGTTGTTGCGGATAGAAAAAGAAAATTAAAATTAAAAACAAAAACTGTAGAAACTCCCAGAAGCCCCTAACAGGAAAAGCAGTGACAACACCTAAATCTTTCTTGCTACTGGTGGAAGGTCCAATGCGTCCGTCTTTAGACAACGCCTTGTCTAACCTTTTCACTGGTAGTAGCCATCTCTTTTACCAATGACCCACGACTAAAAATACCAAATAATTGACTCATCAAAATCACAACTCAGACACCATATAATGGACTTAACAACTACAACTAAAAAAACACCGGATTTAGACATATCTCCCTAAAAGCGTCTAACACATTGTTGGGGCCTTAAACACCTAATTTGGACATATATACCCAAGAACGACTAACACGTTTTAACAACTTGTCTGGAAGACGCAACCATTTCATTTGTATTCAGGTATAACATAAAGGGCAGATGATATCACCATTTTAGCATAAATGGTAATTGACGTTGTATCGTTCTGTTGTCTCTTGTTATTTTTATAGAAAGGAAACAAATAATGAACGCGTAGATACTGAGGGCTTGCAGTCTAGTAGTTTAATGACTGCTTGAGAGGAAGTTTTCCTTATGCCGTGAGTTGAAGAGAATGAAAAACACTTGTAAATGGTTATGCGGGAGTTTTAGTACTTAGCCAGAGGCATCGGGTCCATTTGGTTTAGGAAGGAGAAGTAATTGACCAGGAAATGGTCTCCTAGGGTATGCTGAGGAACAAATGTTGAAGTGTGCTCTCTAAGATGGATAGTCCCTGTCTGCTGTTGGAATCGTCCCGAGCTAGAGAGAGAAATGTTATCTCTCGTGTTGGCTGGTCTTACCTAGCTGCCAGCCAATAGGAATGAGAAAAGAAAAGAGAGAGTGAGCATGGGTAGCGCTGCCTTTTATAGTGCCTGGGGAGGTGTGCCCGGGCAGAATGGCATGGGTTGTTCTCATGGGATGATTTGTATAATTTCAACATTCCAATGGCAAAACAATTCCAGCACCAAATAATGGTGTGAAATTCTTTCTGCTACACAGGAATAATTTCCTCACCCACTGAATGGTTGTTGAACCTAGAAATAAAGGCAAAATATAAAAGATATCTTGACCTCTTATCTTCTTTTCCTGTCTTCTTTCCATATAATTCCTTTACAGCCTTCATATCCAAGAAGTTAAACCAGCAAAATAACATGGGGTAAGAATAGAGTAACCCAAAACGGAGTCAGATAGCAAACAACAGCACCAAAATTATCTTGAAACCCCCATACGGATGACAATTTTCAAGCGAAGGAAAAAAGTTTAAACTGATTCTTTTTCTTTTATTGGCCTTGTGAGTAGAGAGTTCGCCAATGGTCTAGGAGACCTGGTTCAATCCCAGGCCCTGTCTTACCAAAATACTTTAAAAGTGGTACTTGATACCTCCTTGCTTAACACTCAGCAATATAAGGTACGTATCAAGGGTAAAGTGGAGCAATCCTGGGAAAGGAGTAGCGCACTCCCCTACACCTCGGTATAGTAGCTATTGAAAAGGGAAACTTCGGGTCGCCCTCGACGACGGTCGCCAACTTTATTTACTTTATTAGCCACACCCTTAAAAGATTAAACTCCGAAAACGAAAAAAGTAAATAAAATACCAAGAAAATGAATAGTTAAGTAAAAGTAAAGTTAGCGACTGTCGTCTAGGGCGACCAGAAGGCTCCCTTTTCAATAGCTACTACACCCAGGTGTAAGGGGGGGCGCTACTCCTTTCCCAGGATTGCTCCACTTTACCCTTGATACGTACCTTATAGTGCTGAATGTTAAGCAAGAAGGTATCAAGTGCCATTTTTAAAGTCTTTGGTAAGACGCGACCTGGGATTGAACCCAGGTCTCCCGGAACTTTGGCGAACGCTCTACCCACTAAACCAATGAGCGGCAGCAAGAAAATGAATACTTCAAAAATAAGGCATCCGTACGAACGAAATAGACTAACCGCAATAAAAACTGTTTGCAAAATCAAATTCTCCATGGAATTTTATTTAAAAAATGTAAAAAATCATTCAGTTGCAACCTCAGTAAGGGATTCGAATTAACAAAATGATTGAAGGAGGTGGCGGGGCTGTTACATGACAAGAAGACAAGAAAAAGACGACGTCTTCAGAGTTTTTAGGAAAAAAATCTCTTTTACAAGAAACTTTACTTTCATTGCTATAAACACCGAAAATTTTATTAAAATCAAATAATTTGCCGATATTTAGGGTAATTTAAAAAATTGGAGCAGGTGTGCATTTTTGCTCATACCTAGTGTACAAAGTGAATATTTCTAGGACAGGTGACAAATTCTTTAAAACATAAAGACTTATATGTAAGTTAAGTTTCAGTTTTAAAGTGTGATAAACTTTGTTGCGTGTTTAAAAGTTTTAAAAAATGACGAGGTTCTTTAGAAATGATCGAGGAGTTCAAATAATAAAGATTTCTTTAGAAAATACAAAATAAGAACCCAACAGGTGCAGTCGAAAAGTGTGTTGAAAATGTTGAGTTCAAACCAAATATACGAGTCAAGTTGTAGTTGAGCTGAGAAGAAATTATCTTTTTTTGGTTGTAGAATTGGGTAATTTTCAGAAAATTGAATTTGTCTTCTTTTTTTTTAATTGCTAGTATGTAAGTTGGATTTTAAAGAAAATCCAGTTTCTCTTTCAAACTCCATATAAATGTAGTCGGTTCTTTGAGAGCATTTCTCCTTTATAAAATCGCATTAATGAAGTAGGTTATTTAAGGCAGACTGGCAAATATCTAATTCTGTGTTCTCATTTTTAATCTTACCTGACTGGTTCTAATTGAAGTTTGGTTTTTAATTCTTCGGTCCTTTTGTATCTGACAAATAGGATCTGGAATACTTCTAAAATTTCCCGCCAAAAATTGTCTGCGAATACAACCCGGTAGTTGGTTAAAGAATAATTTTGTTGACAGGAATGTGTCTGCCTTTATTTTTATACTCTTTCTTTATCTTTAAGTGTTTTTGTTTTGTAAAAATGTCGGAGAATGTAGTCAAGGGAGACCCGAAGGCTCTCTTTTCAATAGCTACTACACCGAGGTGCAGGGGAGGGCGCTACTCCTTTGCCTCGATGGCTCCACTTTACCTTCATACGTACCTTATAATGCTGAGTGTTAAGCAAGGAGGCATCAAGTAACAATTTTTTTAAAGTCTTTGGTATGAGTCGACCTGGGAGACTGGGGTTCAATTCCAGGTCGAGTCATACCAAAGACTCAAAAAAATGGTATTTGATCCCTCCTTGCTTAGCACTCAGTATTATAAGGTTAGGATCAAGGGTAAAGTGGAGAAATCCAGGGAATGGAGTAGCGCCCTTCCCTACACCTCGGTGTAGAAGCTATTGAAAAGGGGGCCTTCTGGTCACCCTCGACTAAGGTCGCCAACTTTACTTACTTTTTATTTTGTAAAAAAAAAATCAGAAAATGTTTTAAGGGCAGAAAAAATTCTGATTTTTATCTATTTTTAGAGAATACTCTTTTTGTAAATTTTTCTAATTTGACATTTATTTTAAAATCTTTTTTAAAAGATTTTTATTCATCGTGACACATCTTAAAGAAAAAGCTGCGAATCTCTTTTTCTTTTCAGTCCAACATGTCGTGAAATTACGTATATTTTTAACTCACATATCGGAGCTCAATCTCAACCACGCACATTAAAATTGATATAAGTCGGCAGGAAACTCAACTTGAATTTAAAATTGATAAATTAGAATGGGCTCAATGATTATACGGTTTAGAAATATAGAAACTTAGCGCAAAATATTACTTTGTACGGCGCACAATGAATACATTACACAAATCGCATACAGCTGAAATATTTCGTTCATAGAAGTCAATGCCGAAAGCTTCCACGTGTACATGTCTATTTCCAATAAAATCTAAGGACATTACCAAGTAGGTGATATGAACTACGCTTTGTTTTGATTTACATACACATCTTCATTCTTGTACATGCATACACCAATACATACATATTTCCTTTGTTTTACTTTCTATATTGTTTGATTTTCTCTTTAATAGAAATTATTGTTGTAATCTGTCTTTGCATTTCATTCTTCTACAGATGTTTCTTCCGACAATAAAACAAACAACTACATCAAATTCTATTTATTTATTTTATATTGGCGATGGACTGCAGTCTAATGGGGAAGTAATCATAGTGGTCTCCTTTTTTGGGAGCGGTCGGCAGAGCTTCCGTGAATCACGTGACGTTTTGGTCATGTGACATTACGAGAAGCGAGTTTTATTTATTTATTTATTTTTTTATTTTTTTTTTTTTAATTTATTTATTTTTGCACCAGACGCCACACGAAGAGGACGCCTCTCTCCCTTTCGTCTCCGCTTTTACGACCAGCATATGCGTGCAAATTCATCCTTCGTGGACCATTTTCCTACACCAGAAAAATATAAGTTTTTAACCTTTGCTATCAGCCCGTTGTTTCTGGGAACAGCTTATGTACCTTTTTACACTTTAGGACAGTATGTCACGTTTTTTAATCATGTGTGCTATTTATATCATGTTTCTTAATTGTGTATACTATGTATGTATATAAAATGTATGTCGTTGTAGTCTAAACGGACTTTGTTTTTTTCTTACCGAAATATGCTGTGTTAGTTTATTCCTTTGATAGGAATAGATGGTGGTAGTCCCAATGAATACCACACACGTCCATAAATTCTAATGTCTTTGACCACTTTCGGTTTATCAAGCGTTTTTTTTTAATGATTGTTTATTCTCATCTGTTATATATATATATATGTGTGTGTGTGTGTGTGTGTGTGTGTGTGTGTGTGTGCAGTTTATCTATCTATTTCAGTCTCCCTATCTCTAACTCACCACCTCTCACTTCTCTCTCTCTCTCTCTCTCTCTCCTCCTCCTTCTCCTCCTCCTCCTTTCTTTCGCACTATCAATTTGTCTATCTCAGTCCGTTTCTCTCTACCTCTCTAACTGTATATCTATCTCACGCGAGCTTAAACATTTTGAAAACTAATCTAACTCAGATCCTCGAATAAAAAAAGAACGGTAAATGAAACGTGGAGGAGGCAACTTTATGGCGTAACACTGGTTGTTTGGTAGCTATGCTAAGATAAAGAGAATACACATTAAGTCGAATCCCTGGCAGAAAAACCGATGCCTATGAGTCAGAATCATGAAAAATGGCGGAAGTGAGACTGTTATTGTGTTAGATATTGGTAATGTATAGTTTAAAACCTGACGTGACTATGAGAGTGTTGTATTCTTGTAAAGAAATTAACTAGTTGATAGGGTGCTAGCTGTAGGTGATGAGTCTTTCTTGTTCTTCATAAAAATAATTGAAAACCCCACTAAGTTTATCGATCAAATAAAGAATTTAAACTTCCACGTATGACGAAAATACCACACGTGAAGCAGAGAACTGAGAAGTTCTTGGACCAACCAGGAAATGAATTACTATTTTTTTTATTGAAATGCTTTTTTATTGTTAAAGAAACTTTAGAAACAATATACCAAGTGTGCTGGACTATAGAACGAACATATCGAATAGCATAGGTAAAGTGGAGAGTCCCCGTGGCATAGTGGCTTACGTGCTGGACTGAGATATCATAGTAAGTAGGTTCAAACTCCAGTTGCGCTATTACGATCATTTTCGGACTAATACCCTTGGGAAACGTGAGAAGCCCCATTATCCCCCCAACTATGGGTTAAATAGTACCACTACTGTTCTTTCACAAGGATGACTTTAAACAACCCAAGAAGGATGATATGCCATTAAAATGAAGAAGAACAAGAAGAAGACACAGAGCTAAGGCATAAACTGCCATTGATAGGTTTACGACCACATGGAATTCTAATCTCACTTCAGTTTCACAATAGTAAATCGATCGATTTAAACGTTTTTAAAAACTGATTTTATCCTCGGTGTATAATCGACTATATATATATATATATATAGTGTGTGTCAGAGTAAGAGGAGTGTCAATACTTGATTATACTAATATATATATATATATATATATTTTCATCATACAACGTGTGAAAGCACGTGCAATACAATGTCTTCATCAGCCGCCATCCAGGGGTGATAACACAGTTTCGGTAGCTCAAGGCGGTACTGCCACCCCTGGCGCTACCAAGCAGCTTTTGCCACTGGACAGGGTATTAAGAGAATCATATATATATATATATATATACGCCAGATCAATTAAATGCAGAGACTACATTGGACGTTAATCTTCATTTTCTGAGTGCAGTTTGTGATTTAAAAAAACGCGTTTACTTTCGGCGGTTGATGTTATTACGCGTTTACAGTAACGTCAGAAACGGTTACTGTAAACGCGTAATAACATCAACCGCCGAAAGTAAACGCGTTTTTTTAAATCACAAACTGCACTCAGAAAATGAAGATTAACGTCCAATGTAGTCTCTGCATTTAATTGATCTGGCGTATATATATATATATATATATGATTCTCTTAATACCCTGTCCGGTGGCAAAAGCTGCTTGTGTATCACAAAAGTGAGTACACTCCCTCACATTTCTGCAGATATTTAAGTATATCTCTTCACGGGACAACACTGACAAAATGACACTTTGACACAATGAAAAGTAGTCTGTGTACAGCTTATATAATAGAGTTAATTTATTTTCCCCTCAAAATAACTCAAAATATAACCATATATATATGTGTATGTGTGTGTGTGTGTGTGTGTGTGTGTGTGTGTGTGTGTGTGTGTGTGTGTGTGTGTGATCAAGCATTGATAGTGACATATATGTATATGTAAGTATAATCAAGCATTGATACTGATATATATATATATTGCGGCGAACACGTTAACCCTTTAAGCCTGAAAACATCGCTACAAAACTAGGGGTCGACTCATTCACCTGGGCTAACATCCAAACCTTTCCCAAAGTGTGGCCAACCCGTGAAACAATACTCCTAACAACCGATATACACCATTTACTGTAACTCCACCAGACTGCCATCAACATTTTCAGTTTAAATTAATGTTTTGTGAGCATACTGAACAAATTAACCCAGGTTAATATAAAATAATAAAACTATAATACAAACTAAGTATATCATATGCTATTTCCAACAGCTGACGCAGTGATTGTAAATATTGATCAGAACGTCAGAGCGCCCAGGTAGCCAGTCAGACAACTACGGTATGTGGTTTACCTATGCAATTTCATAATTACGTAATAAATTGACAATTCTTTTGCATTTCAAATTTAAAGTGTAAGATTTGCTGGTTTTATATATTGACGAGGTAATTGTGATTTCAGAGAAAAATTACGTAAACCATGCACTACTTGAAGTAATGACAGTTTAATGAAATATAATGGTAGTTTACACATTGGCATTATTACTGTACTTTTATGATACAACATTTTAAATGAAAGTTACTTAGTCAACCAATAACCAATAGTATGTAAAGGGGAAGATCGCCAAGTATAGCAGAAATAAATTTAAAATTCATCACCCAGATTTTTGCGTTAAAAGTTTTGAGGTCAGCTTGTATGCCAGATCGACTTGTATACCACAGTTTTGGATATATATATATATATATATATATATGTGTGTGTGTGTGTGTGTGTGTGTGTGTGTGTGTGTGTGTGTGTGAGTGTGTGTGAGTGAGAGAGAGAAAGAGAGAGAGGGAACAGATAATTTGTTTCTAGTGCCTTGGTTTCGGAAGTCAAAAACAGAAACGTTCCACGCAAAGAACCCTATTTTAAAGTTAATCATCTTAATAAGCCTAACATTAAGTCTTGTTTGTTCCTCCAAATTTCTATTATATTCTTTAATAGAATTACGTTGTTCTATGAAAAAAATAAGTTTTTTCTATCCTTCTAGATTTTTCTCTGCTCAAATACTTATGGACAGAAAAAAAAATATAGAGAGAGAGTAATATAGAGTTTTCTCCATACTGTCGGATTCTTTTTCATTATTTACTTTCTTATGCATATATATATATATATATATATATAGAGAGAGAGAGAGAGGGGTTCTGGGTTTTTTTTTTTTAGTTTTTCCCATCAGCGAGTACAATGCTGCAGATATGGCTGAAAACAGAATAAAAAGTGTCCAAAACTTTTTTTTAAAGTTTTCCCATCAGCGTGTAGAATGCTGCAGATATGGCTAAAAACAGTATAAAAAGTGTCCAAAGCCTTTTTTTTAAGTTTGTTACATTTTGAGTACAGTCGATTACTGTTAATCCTTTTCAAGAAGGTAAATCCTCGTTGTGTCGTGTTTAAAATCAAGGAAAGTCTGGTGTTATCGACGAACGTTGCATATTTCTGTTATAATTTTCAAATGAACATTTCTATCACGTGGCAATAACGTCTCGTGTGAACGGGTTAAAGCTGTTATGCTAACTTTAATGTTTGAAAAACGATTCTGTAGGAGTCACATTACTGCAACTCTGCTAGAGACCTAGATTGTTGCCAAATGTTAGATATATTCTAAAATTCAATCCCTTAGGTATACGGACTGTTTGAAGTTATATCTAAGCAAATGCAAAAAAAATTATGTGGAAGATTGGGAAGTTGTCGCCAGAGATAGACTGAACTGACGCTGTATTATTCACTTGGGAACCCAAAATTTCGAATATGAACGGGCTTAGTATACATCTTTCCTGTATATTTGCGAGGATGATCATGCCCCAGTTCCGATTACTTACCAACAAAGTGTCTACAATTTTAGCCAAAACTGTCAATCACTTCCTGGATTTAAAATTCTCTTGTGTAAAGATTCTCTTCTAGTTAGTAATCAGTCTAGCATCGTTGTTGAGAAAAATGATCGGTAGAGTCCTATCTGTAGCAGGGACTGACGCTCTTTCACTGATTTGGGGAATCATTTTTGGACAGAGATCTCAAACCCAAGGGTTCAAAGTAAACATTACGTCTAGGGAGAGTGGCATGGCGAGTTAGAATTGAAGTTGAGGGCGCGTGAGGCTAATGTGCCATACATCTGATAGACTTCTGTTAATTTTTCGTCGAAATGAATACTCATATGATAGTAAGTGGGATATGTGAATTAGTACGAAATGTAAGGGGGTGGATTTTCTGTTTCATTTTTTCTTTACTCCTTTTTCACTTTTGATAAATTCTGTTTTTTTTTAGTTTGTTTTTTTTTTTTGTGGGGGATCATATTTCATGGGTAAATTGCAATAAATTGTGCTTGACAGAAAAAATAAAAGCTAATTTCCAAGTCTTATCACATTTAAAGAATTAGAAGATATAATTTCTGTTTATTTAAAAATTCGCTCTCAAACATTTTCTGTGATTTTCTATTTGTTTGTACTGACTGTCATCTCAGGTACACCTTCCCAATGCTAATATGAGTTGACAAATAAATTTTTTCTTACGTTAAGAAACAAAATAAATTTCCTCAAGTTCTGTTGTGTCCATTACTAGTCTGTAATTTCAAATATACTCTCCTAGTCAATATGAACTGTCTGGATTCGGAGACGAAGCTTGATGATTTTTAACATTCAGGGTTTTCGGACTATTATGTTCGTATTTATTGTTATATTCATAACGTTTCAGCCGATGTATCCTCTGGCCTTCTTCTGGTGTTTCTGTTCAAACTCGGGAGACTACATGGAACTTCTAACCATGTCCTTTATATAATCAACGGGGGTCTCGTGCTCTGATCGGACAAAGGACGTGGCTCGAAGTTCAGTGTTGGCTCCCGAGTTCGACAAGAAACACATGAAGAAGGCCGGAGGACACATCGGCCGAAACATTATGAATATAACAATAAAGATGAAAACAATAGTCCGAAAAGCATGAATGATAAAAAGGTTAATATGAGTCGTGAAATCTAGCTCTTCTCACTTTAAGAAACAAAAAGATTCTCATATTCTGTTTGTTGCATAGTCACAATACACATACAACTATAAATATATTCATGCGGAAGCAAAATCAACAATAATGACGAACGAACACACTTCTTTAGAAAAATATACCTCTCACACTTTATTCGGCATGGATGCGAAAGGGTTGCGAAAGGGTTATGTGTGAGAGGTGAGTTGGAGACTGAACAAACTGCAACATATTGACCCCAAGTTCCTTTGTCTTTAGCAGCACTTCTTTCTCATTCTGCTGGACTGCTCAATCGGGGGCCCTGAGGACCCATAGCCCTCTACTGGGTGCTGGTTCTCTCTACAGCATCTTATCTCCAACTTGACTGACTCCAACTAACTGAACTTCCTGTCGCACCGGGTTATATCATTGTTTGTCGTCCACCTGCTTCCTGTGAGCGTCGCATTTGCACCCAATTTAACCCGTACACGGTCAAGGCAATATCTTGATGTCTTCGACCGGATGCACCTGCTTTTCGATTGACGTCTGGGCCGAAGGTCAATATGCTACAATCATCCCATAATTATTTTTCAAAATTCCACAAGTGGAATTTTTCTTCACGTTCGTCTCTATCCTCCTCGCATAAACATTTTACAAATGATTCTCTAGGACAACAATAGCTGGAAAAAAAACTCAAAAAGAAATTACTTGAACCACGGCAAAAAAACAAAATCTTAATTAAAAGGCAACCTTCTCCCTATGTAACACTTGCCTGGCTAATTATTATCTAAATTTGTTTTACTATCTTTGCGCAGTCGGCTATCTTGACATGTGTGCATCAAGGTACAATACGGATGCATCTTTTATCCTCCCAAACACAACAGGGCCCTCTGTAATTCCTTGAAGAATCTGAAAACCCTAAAAGGACCATACTCTGGTCCCAGATCCTGGTCACAAATCTAGCGACCCTGGTCATTCCAGCAATACATTTCGCCTTGATTCCTCATGGCCACACTCCAGTCCTTCGCTCAACAGGTTCCTATCTGGAGTAACCGGAGAATTCCACAAACTAAAACACAATATCTTCAAGGCCCAAAACATTCCACATTGTGTGGGTTAATTTTCTATAAACTCATTCATTCCTCTATCACTAAAGGTTTTTGAAAAAATCTATATAGATTTTACTGAGAATAGTTTTAAATGTATATAACATTGAATTATTTCTACTTTTTAACTTTTGATCTTGTAGTGAAAAAGGCTAAAATATTAAAGTAAATTCTACCCTTCCCGAGGGAGAAATATGGTCAAAGCCGAAGGACAAATTACCAAATTCTTTGAAAGTATTATTCACGGACATAGTTCTCCTATGCATCATAGAAAATTAATTTGTAGACCGTATGCGACCCATTGGCTGCGTATCTTAGGGTGTATAGCAGCTCTCTGACGCTTTTTTCTGGTTGAAAATTATAACATAAGTCTCGACTGATATTTGACCGAACACGGGTTTTATTCTGCTTCAATTAAAAACAATGTGAAATACCGAAATAAAAAGGGTTTAAACAACAACACATTGGCAAAATGGTTAGAGTGTTCGCCAATGACTCGGGAGACCTGCGTTCAATTCTAGGTCGAGTCATACCAAAGACTCAAAAAATGATACTTGATGCCTCCATGCTTGACACTCAGCATTATAAGGTACAGATCAAGGGTAAAGTGGAGCAATCCTCGAAAAGGAGTAGCACCCTCCCCTAGATCTCGGGGAGGGTGCTACTGAAAAGAAGCTATTGAAAAGAAGCCTTCGGGTCACCCTCGACTACGGTCGCCAACTTTTCTTACTTTACTTATTCTTACAATAAAGGGTCTTATAAAGTACAGAAATTTTGCGGAAAAGTCGGGAAAATAAATTTACCAGAGTGTCGTAACCAGTATCAAAGAATTACTAAGGTCCAATTCTTAACAAACGAAATTCCCTCTAAATCTTATAACTGATCCTAACCTGGGTGGAAGTCACTTTACATTCTGGGATTTCTAACAGACATGGGCCCTTATATAATTGTTTCCTTTATACTGTCCGCGTTAATCTACCAGGAAGGAGAAAAGGATACATGTCTAAACTATGGCGCACTTAGGGAGACAGCTACAGGGTATACCAGTCATAACTGACTGTTTAATTGTGGTCGTGCTGGAAATCGAGTCGAACAGTCATATATATATATATATATACGCACACACATATGTATATATATGTGTGTGTGTGTGTGTGTGTGTGTGTGTGTGTGTGTGTGTGTGTTTCTAATTATTATGATAACGGATTGATGGGAACATGTTTAGCTAGTAACATTAATTTGACAGTATTTTTTGGTACTCCTGGTGCTCCCACCATTCGTTTTTGGTGTAAAATTATCCAGAAACTTTTCAATTATGAAACTGAACCGTAAAATCATATATAAAATTGATACCAGATAAATCTTTGAAATGGACAAAATTCATCCCAGAATATGATAGGAAACAGTGTATTATTCGCTCTAGGTAAATTAGGAATGATATTTTTATGGAGATATTTTCTTCTGGGATACAGTTGTTTTATCTGTGCTTATCTAATATGCACAATAGTGTCGTTGTTTTTTGTTCATCTTTAATAAAATCTCTCTCTCTCTCTCTCTCTCTCTCTCTCTCTCTCTCTCTCTCTCTCTCTCTCACACACACACACACACACACACACACACATACACACACTCACACACACACATACATTTTATGTTTTGTCTGTTTCTTTTAATTGCCCAATTTTTTTTTTCTGAGTCGCGCATAAATTTTCAAGTGTCTTCGTTTTTCATAAAGCTATTTTCTTCTTTTTTCACTTTATTTCATTCCCTCCCATCTATTTATTTATTTCCCTTCCTTTTTATGAACGAGGGGTACCGAAAAGTTCTTGGCCCAACGAAGAAGTGAATTATTTTTTTCTTTATTGAATACATTAAGAAAAAGTTGAAAACTTGAGAAATGGCGCGCTTTGTTGAACTGCCGGATGTGGAATTCATCTACGGTTCGAGTCGCTGGCTTCTTCCCTTTCAATCGGACCAAGAAAACTTCAGCCTATTGCTATTCTTATTTCTTTTAATTTCATTCCTTTGTTATTGTCGTCGTTTTTTTAATTTCTTAGAAACAAAGAAAGAAACTAGAAATAAAAATAAGATAAATATAAAATAATCTATAAATACAATACTTTCTTATTTCTTATTTATCGTTTTCTTCTTTTTAAATTTCCTTATTGCTTCGGTTTTTCCTTATTTGCTCTTTCTTGGGCACCTCTAGTGGTGTAATGGTTAGCAAACCTACACGAGTGAGTTCGAATCTCATTGGATACCCCATTCATCCGGCCTTGTGCCAAATCGAAGCAAAGACCTTCGTAAATTACTATTTGCTCGTTCGTTCGTTCGTTCATTCTTAGTTGTCGCTTTCTTTTTTTATCTAATTATTTTTTTATTTGTGCTTTTCTTTCTTTCTTTCTTTCTTTCTTTCTTTCTTTCTTTCTTTATGTATGTATGTATGTATGTATCGTTAGTCTTTTTTTTCTGGTCTTTTTTTCTTTCTTTTTTCGATGTCATATATTTTTGATTTGTTCCTTTCTTGGCTTTTTAATTTGTATTTGTTTTTGTTTCTTGTTTTATATAATTTTTGTAGTTCTTTCTTATTTGACTTTCTCTAATTTGTTTCTCTTTTTCTTTTCTTATTTGTTTATTTATTTATTTCCATTTTGTCGCTTTTTCCTTTCTTTCTTTCTTTCTTTCTTTTTTGACTTTTTATTTTTATAAATTTCTTTCTTCTATTCATCCCTTTCTTTCTTTCTTTCTTTCTTTCTTTCTTTCTTTCTTTCTTTCTTTTTCTTATTTGTCTTTTTCTTTTTATAAATTTCTTTCTTCTATTCATCTCTTTCTTTCTTTATTTATTTTTTTCTTATTTGTCTTTTTCTTTTTATAAATTCCTTTCTTCTATTCGTCTCTTTCTTGCTTTCTTTCTTTCTTTCTTTCTCAATATTTGAATGTTTTCCTTTTCTAACTTCATTTTAAAATAAAATATTATTTCATTTTGTTGGCAATATGTTAAAGTTTAGGTTCCTTAATGTTTATGATAAACCAAAGAACGTTGAGATAATTTATTTTATTGTTGATTTGACCAGGAGAAAATAGAAGGTAATTCTTGTTGTTTTACAGCTTTTACAGAGGTTTAAGCTAAACGATAACGAAGATACAAAAAAGAAAAAATGTTGAGTTATTTTTATTATAGGCAAACGTAGAAGAGTGTCAAACAGAAATAAAATATGCTTCAACACCAACATCGCAATTGTTGATTAAGTATACTTAAAAGCGATATGTCTGTAGAATATGAAAGCTTTTGGTATTGCGTACTTTGCATTGTGTTGTGTTTGACTGGTACACTAGGAGTGAGGTGTTTCCTTACGGATTAGTGGAACTAATATCTTTTCTTTAAGATATGTCGAGTTCGTGCCTTTCCCCTTAAGTAGTCGAATGTGTCCCTAGGGCGATTAATAGTATCCCCTCCTAGCGATCATAGGAAGTCATCCTGAAGTCAAGGGCAGGTAATCCCATACTTTTTTTAATATCTAAATACATTCCTTTAGCGACTTCTTTTTCTTCTTTCAGCACTGAAATAAACTTTCTTTACATGAGTTATGACTTTTTGTATTTCTTTTATGATTCCTTCATCTCATTGTTTTTATGCATGTTTTTCTGTCTTCTGTCTTTCGTTTCTACTGCCATTTTTTTTTCTTGCTATCTCGGCGCTTTCTCGTGATATCTTAGCGTTATTTCCTGTCTGTCACTTTTGTTACTGTCTGTTTATTGCTCTCGTATTAACTCCCACCTCTCTTTATATCTGAACTATTATATTATTTTTACCTCTTTTGTTTCTTCCGATTTTTGCCTTTCTTTCTCTCTTTCACTTTTTTCTTCTCTCTCTGTCTCTATCTGTCTGTCTATCTGTCTCTCACCCTCTCTCTGAATTCCTTTCCTCTAGCTTCCGTTTTGAAGTTGTTTTTTTTTTAATTTTTCAAACTTTTAATTGTTTTCTGATGTTCTCTTTCTCGCTTTATTCCTTTCTTTTTTACATTCTTTCTCAATTCTTATCTCCCTCATTTCCAATGTTTTTGTTTTTTGAATCTTTTCGCTTTCTTGCTTTCTGTATTGATTTCATGTTTCTCTTTCTCGGATATTTCATTACCCATATTATTGTCTTGTACTTTTCTTTCTTTCTTTCTTTCTTTCTTTCTTTCTTTCTTTCTTTCTTTCTTTCTACTTCTATTTTCTCGATTTCTGCCTCAATTTTTTCAACACTTTTCTTCGCCTTCTTTTTCTTTTCTTCGCCTTCTTTTTCTTTTTTTCGCCTTCTTTTTCTTTTTTTTTTTTTTCTTTTTTTTTTTTTTTTTTTTTTTTACTTTCCGTCACTCTTTTCTTGCTTTCTATCTTTATTTTCTCATCATTTTCCTTTTCACCTTTCTGCCTTTCTTTTTTCACACTTTTTCTCGGCGTATTGATTTCTGATTCTCATTTTATCTCTCATTTACTTTTCTTCTGCTTCGCTTTTGTTCTCTCTTTTTCGAGTTTTCCTTTCTTTTTCTCTACTGTCCTCTATTAATGTTTTTATCTTTATCTCCTGTCACTCTCATATTTCATTGTTTTCATCTCTTTTCCTCTTATCTATTGTCCAAGTATTTTTTTTTATGCAGGAAAAAGAGTATAGCTCTACAGACTGAACAATTCATCATTGAAATCTCATTTCAAGGTTACTCTAAACAGAAAACCCTCTATCTATGTCTGTGAAGGTCAGAAAAAATAAAACAAAATATCTCTAAGCATAGAAAGGGAAAGGAACAAAATGCTAAAGTAACTGGGATTGCATCAAATTAAATAAACTGAAAGAGTTCGTGTAAGTACGCAGACAAGAAAAGAATAATGGAAGACAAAAAAAAATTCTTAAAAAATGACCCTCTCATCCGGAACTGATAAAAAAAGGTAAAAATATATTTGGGAAGAAAGGACGAATACTGGGTAAGATGCATTTGGTTGGGTAATTAGGTGTAAAAAAATCTTCGGAAAGAATTGTTTGGAGATAAAAGAGGAAAGATGGAAAGAGTAAAGGTAACAAAAAGAAAGATATTGGAGATATCAGGAAGAGAATGGTGGTAGAATGAAGAACAGCAAGACTGAAGGAAAAAAGAGAAAAAGAAATGAAGATAAGAAGAGAGAGAAGAGTGATGTCCCTAACTTGTCGTCTTATGCCAAAGCTAAGCAACTCAGTTTTCAAAATGGTGGCAGGGATTATCTGTCCTTGATTGCAGGATGAATTTTCCAAACCGGTTACTAGGAAGCGACATCAAGAGTTACCATAGCAACAAGGAAAAATGCTTGTAGATAGTTCCCCTTCGTTCGCCATGGTGTAGGAAGAATAAGTCAGTTTCGAAGTGTCCCCATCGCAGTTGCCTCGTCCTTTTTGCCTCTGGTACATTTCATAATATCAAAAGCTTTATAAATAACTGAAACGTCTACAAAAAATTGTCATACGTGTAAAAACCAAAGGAAATTTACTGAGTGAATTTATTAATTATACAATCAAACTTTTAATGGTAGTACTGGTGAAGCAACAGTTATTGTCGTAAGAAATGGATTGAGCGACCCGAGTTCAAATCCTGGACGTGCTTTTCACATTGTGCTAATACCTTTGAGAAACCATTCTCCTTCCAGCTATGGGTTAATAAAAGGGGAGACTAGGCTGTTTAGCCTTGGTTTGACAACCGATTGACCTTGTGTCACATCCGGATTATGGCGGAAGGGTTGAGAAAATACATACAATCAAACTTTCACACGCATACATCTTTTCTTATTTATATCTATGTTCCTGTTTGGTTTTTCATTGTTAAAAATGAAGCTAAACTATCAGAATTGTCTAGCAGATTTCTTCCATGAATAGAACATAACATGGCCAACCCCTGGAAAAATAATACCATTAATTTAAATGATTTAATCTACTTTGTTTAAGGAAGTTGTGTTTGGACAAAATATTCAACTGTTAATAAAATATTATGCATATTTTCTGTTATTAGTTAAATTTACTGCTAGAAAAAAAAACCTAGATGATCATTATGTAAAGTTGGCGACCGCAGTCGTAGGCGACCAGAAGGCTCTCTTTTCAATAGCTACTACACTGAGGTGTAGGGGAGGGTCCTACTCCTTTTTCTGGATTTCTCCACTTTACCCTTGATACGTACCTTATATTGCTGAGTGTTCATCAAGGAGGTATCAAGTACCATTTTTAAAGTTTTTGGTATGACACAACCTGGGATTGAACCCAGGTCTCCCGGACCATTGTCAACACGCTACCTACGAGGCCAATGAGCCAGTGTGTACCAATTCTGTTATTTTTACCAGTTAGTAATTATTGATGAATAATTTAAGCATCCCACAACAATTTTATCTCATAACATTCGCCAATGGTCCTGGAGACCGGGGTTCAATCCCAGGTCGAGTCATACCAAAGACTCAAAAAATGATACTTGATGCCGCCTTGCTTAGCACTCAGTACTATAAGGTGAGGATCAAGGGTAAAGTGGAGCAATCCTGGGAATGGGGTAGTGCCATCTCCTACCTCTCGGTGTAGTAGCTATTGAAAAGGGAGCCTTTGGGTCACCCTCAACTAAGGTCACCAATTTTATTTACTTGCATATGGAGTAAAACAGACAGGCTGCTGCTGCTGCTGCTGCTGTCATCATTAATAATCATTTTCTTCAAATTGATTATTCATTCTTAACCAGTTTGACTCACACTTATACAGCTGCATGAACAGAACCTTGATACATTTGCCCAAGTAACATACAACATAGTTGATGTTTCTACATCAACTTACCAAACTATACCAAATATCTTCCTTCCCAGCCCACCAAGGGAATCTCTCCCGAGGGTTAAGACTCCTCCTCACCAATGAGTATCCTGAATATGACACAAAAAAATGGTGGGGTTCCTGTAATGTAGGAGCTTTAGAGAATGCAGTGTACATCTTCATTACCATGACTCCCAGGTCCACTCTTGCACAGAGTGTTAGCACCTGATAGGGTCCTATCTATGGGTCAAATAGAATTGTTTGACATTTAAACTTAGTGCTAACAAATGACTTTAACTAAACTAAATAGTTTTAAATAAGACTGATCATTTAACTGTGTGTAAACAAATGACCGTTGGTTGGTTGGTTGGTGAGATTTTATGGCATATCAACCTTTGTAGATAATTTAACACCAAATCCATTTTTAGGCAAATACTCAGCTCTATTTCATACAAGTCAGTTTAAGATAAGTACATAGTAAGATTGTCAAAAACATTTCTATTTCAAGCTATTCAGTTTAGTCAAGTAGTTCTAATTCAGCGAATTCCGTTTAGTATAAGTACAGATTTTATTTACACTAAGTTAAAAACCAAAACAGTTCAATATCAAACAAATCAGTTTTGTGTAAGTACAGTTTCAATGTAAAAACAGTTCCATTTCAAATAATTCAGTTTAGCATAAGCATGCAGTTTAAATGTAAGTATTGTTAATTGTCAAAAACATTTCTATTTCTAGCTATTCAGTTTAGTCAAACAATTCAGTTTAGCATAAGTATGCAGTTAGTTCTATTTAACCCATAGATAGGGCCTGATCAGGTGCTACCACACGAGGCCAGAGTGGACTTGGGAGCAATGGCAATGAAGGGGTGGCTCCGCATTCCCCAAAGCCCCATATCACTGGAACCTCACCATCAAATTTTTTAGTGTCATATCCAGGACTCTCATAGGGAGGGGTCTTACCCCTCTGCAGAGGTGCAGTTGGTGTATTCTACAGTGCCAGCTGACTGGGCAAAAATGACTTAACCGAAATGTTACTAATACATAGCAATACTTGGAACCATTTAACATTAACTCATGCCAAGTTCAAATGTTAGAAATTGAACTGTTTGATCATTTAACTGTGTGTAAACAAATTACTGGTGTTAGTGACACATAGAAATACTTAGAACCATTTAACTTTGATTCATGCAAAAATGGAATTGTTAGAAAGAGAGCTGTTTGATCATCTAACTGTGTATCAATAACTGATGTTTAATTGAATTGTGAGTGATCCATAGCCATACTTGGAACCATTTAACTTTGTTGAATCATGATGAATTGAATTGTTAGAAACAGAACTATTTGATTATTTAACTGTGTGTATCTACAAAATGTGTTTACAAATCAAGTATTTAATATATATATAAAAACAAGATTTGCCATTAAATAAGCAACAATGGTTGATATGCCTTTAAAACCCAACAAATACTGAACTAAACTTCCTGCTTCTACAAAACTACCAGACCATTTCTAGTAAGATCCTAGTATCCTGAGTATGATACAACTTAGTATCTGGCAGAGAGGCTCCAGTTCTGGATATCTGGGGAGTGTGGAGTACCCATTCATTGCCATACTCCCTGGTCTACTCTGGTCAACTTTGGTTCTAATAAATCTGTTTGAAAATTATCACTTATATTGAAATAATTATGGTTCGAGTGTTTACCAATGTCCCAGGAGACCAGGGTTAAATCCCAGGTCAAGTCATACTAAAAACTCAAAAAATGGTTCTTGATGCCTCCTTGCTTAACACTCAGCATAATAAGATGCGGATCAAAGGTAAAGTAGGGCAATACTGGGAAAGGAGTAGTGCCCTCCCCTACCCCTCGGTGTAGTAGCTTTTGAAAAGAGACCCTTTGGGTCACTCTCGACTACAGTCACCAACTTTACTTGAAGCAATAATTATTTACTAAGGATTGATATTATCAGTTACGTGAAACCATATAATTGCTTGTATATAATTGGTGCTTGATAAGAATATTTAAAACCATATAAATATAGGCAAATAATCGTTGTGAAATAGAAATAGTCACTTTTTACCATACCATTATGTATAAATTAGTTTGAGATTGAAATACTTTAAACCATACAACAGTGTGGAAATTATTTGTTTAAGACAGGAATACTTGATATCAAATACTGTGTGGGAACAAATGAATATTGACAAAAAATTATAATAAACTAAATACAATAAAACATTGAAAATATTGTTATGGTCAGTGATGGGATTCCACCAGTTCAAAATGGTTTGTAAGAAACTGTTCTTGCAATTTTATTAATCCTGAGAACCGGTTGTTTGTATAAATCAGGGGTTTTCAATCTTTTATTCATTCAGACATTTTTTGAAAGTTTGGTCAAATAAGTAAAATTAATTATTTTCCTTGCTAGACTATATAGCATATGGCAACTCAAAAATCAATCTTTACACATATATTAGGTGAACGAGCATAGTTTGCTGCTTGAGACTGTGGTATTGAGAGAACTTGTTGCTAGTCAGACCTATTGTGAGAGAACCTGTTTTGGGTTTAGTTTGGTTTGATGGCATATCAACCATTGTTGGTTATTTAATGCCAAATCCTCTTTATACATATATATTAATTATATATGATTTGGTTTGGTTGGCTTTTAGGGTATATAAACCATTGTAGGTTATTTTATGGCAAATGATCTTTATACATAGGATTTGTCAGGTTGCGTAGGGCAATTAGTTATAGCGATAGCCGAGAATAATTAATCGCATTAGCTAAGAGCAATCAGTTGTGAAGACCGGAAACTCAATTACTGATTGAGGAACGGGAGCTATTTATGGTGCCTTGGGGCATCCCATTGTGCACAAGTGGGCTATTCCATTGCATAGACCGTGATTGGCTGCTTGTAAGTAAGTGAAGGTATTTTATTATATAAACCAGCTTCAGTTTAGCATTGTAAGGAGGACTGCAATGAGCTACGACCTGCTTTATTTTTGTCTGACAGCTGGACGCTTTACGGAGGTATGTGTTATTGTTATTCTATGCATATAAACCAAATATATGATTTCTCAACAAATTTTGTAGACAAAATTTTTAAATGAGCCTGATCTCATTTTTTTGCACACCGTTAAATGGTTTCACTTTTTTCTATCTAATATGAATAATTCTATTTACTATTAATCATTTGTTTGCACATATTTAACACTAACAATTTAATTAAACATCTGTCATTTGTTTACACACAGTTAAATGATCAAACAGTTCTATTTCTAACAATTCAGTTTAGCATGTCATTTGTTTCTACTTAGTTTAAATGTCAAACAGTTCTATCTGACCCATCAATAGGACCCTAACAGGTGCTTCCACTTTGAGTCAGAGTGGACTTGGGGGTCAAGGGGAACTCTTCATTCCCCAAAGGTCCAGAATTACTGGAGCCTCACCATCAAACAGTTTAGTGTCATATCCAGGATACTTATTAAAAGGGTCTTATCCCTCTGGAGAGATGTCATCATCATGTTGTGCCGCTAGCACGGATATCCCTGACCCTCTCTCGCCACTTTTCCCTATCGTTCATTGCCTCAGGCAGGTCTTCAGGGCTACATCCCGTTTCCTCACATAGCTGTTGTATGTATGTTCTAGCTGGTCGTCCTGCTTTTGGTCGGCCATATGTGGGGGTTCATAGGAGTGCATCACTTATGAGCTCGTCTCTGCTTCTCCAGCAGTGTCCTGCGTGTCTGGTTCATCTAACTTGGATAGTTTTCATGATGGAAGGCAGGTGACCGTATAGTTGGTGCCTTGTGGGGTGTTGCCGCCAGGACTTTTGGGCTGAGAGAACCTATTCTTAAAATGTTTAAATTCACAACTGGTTATGATTTCAATCATTTGCAATTAATCAAATTTCATCATTACTATAAAGAGTTGATAAGCTGTTGTTGATGTTGTTGTTGGGTTTTACGGCATATCAACCATTGTAGGTTATTTAATGCCAAATCCATTTTTATGTAAATAATCTGTTCTATTTAAAACAATTCAGTTTAGCATAAGTACACAGTTTAATTGTCAAAAACATTTCCATTTCAAACAATTCAAGCAGTTCTATGAAACAATTCAGTTAAGTGTAAATACAGTTTTAATGTCGAAAAACAGTTCTATTTGAAATAATTCAGTTAAGCATAAGCACGCAGTTTAAATGTAAGTACGGTTTAATTGTCAAAAACATTTCTATTTCAAGCTATTCAGTTTACTTAAACAATTCAGTTTAGCATAAGTATGCTGTTACTTCTATTTAACCCATAAATAGGGCCCTATCAGGTGCTACCACTCCGGGCCAGAGTGGACCTGGGAGCGATGGCAATGAAGGGGTACTCCGCATTCCCCAAAGCTCCAGCACTACTGGAACCTCACCATCAGATTGTTTAGTGTCATATCCAGGATACTCGTTAGGGGGGGGTCTTACCCCTCTGCAGAGGTGCAGTCAGTGTATTCTACAGCCCCCCCCCCAGCCGACTGGGCAATTGATAAGCTGTAAAACAAATAAACCAAATCTTCTTTCAAACTATGAATAGTTATCTATTATTAAACAGACTGATTGCATTTCACATAGCACTAATACCATTGGGAAAAGTATGAATCCAATAATTCTTCCTCCAGCTATGGGTAAATAGTAGGGCAGACTGTGTTCTTCAGCCTTGGTGAGGCAACTAGTCTAGGAGAAGGAAAACTCCGAATTCAAACCTGTTAAACTCCACTTAAAAATTGACCATGTGTCATATCCTGCCCGAGCAGAGCGGTAAAAAGGAGGTGCCCATGGTGTAATGGTTACCGTCTTAGGAAATGAACATGGCGACACGAGTTCAAATCCTGGACGAGACTGACTGCATTTCACATAGCTCTAATACTCTTGGGAAAGGTATGAATCCAATTATTCTCCCTCCAGCTATGGGTAAATAGTAGGGCAGACTGGGTTCTTCAGTCTTGGTGCGGCAACTTGTCTAGGAGAAGAAAAACTCTGAATTCAAACCTGTTAAACTTCCCTTAAAAATTGACCTTGTGTCATATCCTGCCTGAGCGGAGGGGTTGGTAAATATGATTAAACAAAATTATTCAAATCAGTTTCTTATCTTTATAATGATATTTTAGCTGAAATTCGCTAAAATGTTTTGATAAAAAGCCACAAAGTCAAAAACAATCATTGAGATTTTTGTAATCTGAGGCCTCAAAGCCACTAAAGATGCTTACATAATTCAGAAAGTAGTCAGAAATACTTTAAAACACCATAGTATATTTTTTAATATGTTTTCACCCCTCAAAGTCAAAATACCTGTTCTCATTCTGCTTGCAGGTGATTCAAAAATATTATTTGAAAAATTGTTGTCAGCTTTTACTTTGGGTGGGGGTATTCTCATCTTTCATATTCCTTTTTTCTTTATGTTTCATGTTTAAGATTTGCCATGTTTTTTTTTTCTTTTTCATGTACACCTGGGTAAAGATAAATTTAGGGAAGAATCTTATAACCAAATGAGTTTTTCAAAATATCAATATCTTAGAAAAGATTCTGCCTTTGCATTTCATGTTTTTCTTTTTCTTTTCATATGCTGTATTGTTTTTGTTCAGTCTTTATGTCAGATTTGTAAATCTAAACAAGTAAACAGTTTTTACTTAAACAAATACAAAATGTTATTGATTTCTTATTCTTTTTCTTTTTATCTCAGAAAATAATTAAATTTTTTTTTTGAGAAAAGCAAAGAATGCAATATTTGGTGGAAAAGATATTTGGACCAAAAAGCTGCACTTTTATTTCAGAAAACTATTTTATATTCAGTAAACTAGCTAAATTAATGGCAGGTAAAAAGTTATGACTTGGATTGTAAATATGGTGAGACAAAAAAACAATGTCTGATTTATAATCTTTGTATGTGAAATGGAGTAAACCTACCGTAGGCGAGGGCAACCTAAAGGCTTCCCTTTCAATAACTACTACACTGAGGTGTAGGAGAGGGTGCTACTCCTTTCCCTGGATTGCTTCACTTTACCCTTGATCCTCACCTTATAGTGCTGAGTGCTAAGCAAGGCAGCATCAAATACCATTTTTTGAGTTTTAGTAAGACTCGACCTGAGATTGAACCCCGGTCTCCCAGACCATTAGCAAACACTCTAACCATTATGTCAATTTATAATCAGTAAAAAATTTGCTCTAAGGGCTTCAAGCAGTAATTGTTGTTATAAAAGAAATCCACAGATGAAAGAGATTTATCAATTATATTTTTTATTACCTTATGAAGTTAAATTTGTTTGGCGAAAAATTTCCCCAAGTTATGTGCAGAAGTAGAGGATGATTATTAGCATGATGATTAGAGTGTTCGCCAATGGACCGGGAGACTGGGGTTCAATCCCATGTCGAGTCATACCAAAGACTCAAAAAAATGTACTTGATGCCTCCTTGTTTAACACTCAGCATTATAAGGTAAGGATCAAGGGTAAAGTGGAGCAATCCAAGGAAAGGAGTAGCGCCCTCTTCTACACCTTGGTGTAGTAGCTATCGAAAAGGGAACTTTCGGGTCACCCTTGATTACGGTTGCCAACAGGGTGATTAAATCAGACGTTATTACTCTTATGAGAATATTTTCAAGGTATAATTTCAAAGTCTCTATGTGATCACTCTCTCTGTCAAAATATTCTTGGAATCTCTCAAAAATGATTTTAAAAAATGTTAATATTTCTATGAGAGTATCTTAGCAAAGCAGAACTGATATTACTGGGGCCACCAAGGGAAAATTCCAATAATGTGTTGACAAGGACAGTGAGAAGGTTGTTGTATGTGTATACATAGATTATACAAATGTACAATTAACTCCCTTGGAGTTATGGTAGGGAACACTTCCTGCCCGCAAGAGAGGACAGAAAAAACTCCAGTAGATTTCACACATGTGTTGCTGTTATCCGCTTATCCGCACCTGGAAATCATCTTTCTCTTACAGGTCCATGTCCCAAACTGACTATGGTAAGTGTTATATGACTGAAAGAAATCTCTTTCTAATTTATCGTACACACAAAATAATGATTGCAACTAGCGACCACGGGAGCATTCACCGGATGGTATCGGTGCTGAAACTTTCTTCAAAATGGAAAAAAGGGAGTTTCTGTGCATAGGATCAGTGCATAATGAAATTTCGATGAAATTTGTCAAAAAATAAAAATAATTTTTAGGCAAATCCATGACCTTCGCAGTAAAAAAAACCCAAAAAATAAGAAAACCCAATCTGATCCTTGTCGCCTTGGGGGTGTCCTCGTGGTGTAAAGGTTAAAGCGATTGACTGCGGAATCGTAGTATGCAAGTTCGTACTCCAGTCGCACTATTACGTTCACTTTCGGGCAATTACCCTTGGGAAAGGCATGAACCCCCTTATCCTCCCAGCTATGGGTCAAATAGCACCACTACTGTTCTTCAAGAAGAATGGCTTTGGCATTAAATAACCTAAAAAGAGTTGATATGCCATTAAACAAAGAAACCAAACCAAACCAAACCAATCTTATCCGATCAGAAGAGAAAAACAATATAAAAGATAAATTTCTCAACAGCAGGGCAGATCAAAAGAAGGCAGATGATGGTCTAAGGACCAGAACTCCAACTGAGAGAGAGAGAGACAGACAGACAGACAGATAGAGGCGAAACTTGAAACCACACATCATCCACATTGGACTTCCTCTTCTTAGCTTTGAAGGAAGCGACTGACTCGTAAATCACCGAACACCCCTCTCCTCTCCGCACCCTTAACATCTGATTGACCACATACGCGTAAGTCCAACAATCCTACCACTATTATAGTATAGGACATTTTTTTCTACTTTTCAATTCCATATCAACACGTTTTTACAAACCCAGCTATTTGGACATTTTACTCATTTGTTTCCAATAAAATTGTTAAAATTTTTATGTACCTTCGTCTTCTTTGTTTTTGCAACTGTTTTTTTTTTTTGTACTTTCTTTGCAACCATACGCTGATATAACATAAGCCTTATCTCACCTTCGTCTTTCAATATGATACAGGTGGAAACTTTAAAATCATTATATCACAAAGGAACTCTCATAGAAATGTTCACATTTTTTAAACACGTCTTCTAAATTTAACAGAGACACATTTATCAATTTAAACATTTTTTTCTGGATGGTAAGACCCATGTAAACAATAATGCTATTTAAGTATTTTACATCTCTCACTTGAAAAATTACCAATAAACCGAAGAAATAATGTTTAATTTCATAAACCGGCTCATTGGACTAGTGGGTAGACTGTTCGCCAATAGTCTGGGAGACCTGGGTTCAATCCCACTCAGCTTAACACTCAGCAATATAAGGTATGTATCAAGGGTAAAGTGGAGAAATCCAGGGAAAGGGGTTGTGCCCTCCCTGCACCTCAGTGTAGTAGCTATTGAAAAGGGAGCCTTCTGGCCGCCCTCGACTATGGTCGCCAACAAACTTATATTATGATGGTCTAAAGACCAGAACTCCAACTGAGAGAGACAGACAGACTGAGAAACAGAGGCGAAACTCAAAACCCCACATCATCCACATTGGCCTTCCTCTTCTTGCAACTGTTTTTTTTTTTTTTGTACTTTCTTTGCAGCCATATCAAAATTTCATTGACATTTCATGTGCTGACCCTATGCGCAGAAACTCCCTTTTTCCATTTTGAAGAAAGTCTCAACACCGATAACATCTGGTGAATGCTGCCGTGATTGTTTTAGGAAGACAAGTAATTCTTTTTTTTTTCTTGTAAAATTTGGAAATTAAAATTCTGTATGAATGATTATACCGGACATTGGCCTAGGGGTTAGAGTGTTCGCCAATAACCTGGGAGACCTGGGTTCAATCCCAGGTTGAGTTATACCAAAGACTCAAAAAATGGTACTTGATGCCTCCTTGCTTAACACTCAGCATTATAAGGTACGGATCAAGGGTAAAGTAGAGTAATCCAGGGAAGGAGTAGCGCCCTCCCCTACACCTTGGTGTAGTAGCTATTGAAAAGGGAGCCTTCGGGTTACCCTCGACTATGGTCGCCAACTTTACTTACTACTTTATGAATGATTAAGTCTTTCAGCTACATAACTTCCAAATGATTATTGCTTTCGTGTAAGAAACACCTCTCTGGATAATATCCTATCTTTCTCGATGAGGAAGGAAAATATTTAAATTTCAACTTTTGCCCATACCAAATTTGTTTGATCTACATCAGACCATCAGCTATCGATAGAGGACTGACAAAAAACTCTTACCAATTATATTGATAATATTATTAACTGTCCAACTGGGCTTCTCTACCAGCAGAATGTTCAATTTGCACCCTTCATAAAAATATAGTAAGCTTCACAGACTTTCTAAAAACACTAAAATAGATAAAAATGCTCAAACTTGTAAAATCTTAGTTTTAATTTGTGTCAAAGTTTGTAATAAAAATGACTGGTGAAAAATTTGACTGAAAAAATGATTTGTGTCAAGTGAAAAAAAAAGATTTTTACATTTAATATTTGAAAAGTTGTTTACAATATAAAACAATATTTATGTGAAATAAATTGCATAATGACAAATTTGTTGGCAAATTACACCGCCATTTTTTAAAAAAAATACCAAAAATAAGACGTTTATCTAATTTTGATTAAATTTTTAATATTTATTAATCTATGAATGAATTTACATATGAATAGAATATTTTGTAAGAAAAACCTTGGAAATATACATTTTAGAAATCGAAATAATTTGGAATTAACTCTCTTGTTATTTTGGAGAAGTGCTCATGGCATAGCGTCTAAAATGCTGGACTGTAATATCAACTTCAAACTTTATTCATATTCACTTTGAGATTAATACACTAGGGAAAAGTATTAACCCGCTTAAACCCCACTATCTATGGGTTAAATAGTACAACTACTGTTCTACAAGGATGGATTTGGTATTAAATAACCCACAAAGTTTGAAAAGCCATTAAATAAAGAAACCAAACCAAACGAAAACCTTGTAGTTTATTCATTTATCTATTTACTTATTTAAGATTTTTCCAGGTTTCCCATAAATATATTGTATCTCCCTAACTTCCAATGCCCAAGCCACAGTTGCTGGATCTGTGGGTACCATACACTGTCTCTGCATTAAACCAGACATGTATCTTCATTTTTTGTTGTTACTTTTTTCTTTAAATTTTTCTGGTTTTCTCCAGTTAGTTTATAATATAGCATAACTGATTGTTTAATTATTGTTTTTTATAAACACACACACACACACACACACACACACATATATATATATATATATATATATATATATATATATATATATACAAACATTTTTGCAATGTACTACCAACATGGTCTCATAAGTAAATAATGAGAAATTCCCTTGATTTGAGCAATTATAATTATAACTTTGCCCCAAATTTTGTCAATTTGAAATTGTTTATAAAATCATTATAGTTTAATCAATTCATATTTTTTAAGTTTTATAATTCTTAAAATTTCATACCTTGTGATTTTGAAATAACCAAGGGATTTGTATAGGCACAGATACTACACTGTGATCCTAGACAGAAGTACTGAACTCTATATAAATAATCTGATAATTTCTAGTTCCATATATTTATTTACTTAGCTTTACTTAGATGTGACACAAGCTTGCTAACCATTACACCTCAAGAGGTGACCATTTCTAGTTTCATGCATGGTAACAAAACAAAATATCAAAAGAATGTATAAGAAGTAATCAATGACAAAACTTCCATTATACAATTGATTTGTAAACAGATAAAATAAAAATATGAATTAATCATTTATAGGGGGTGTCCTCGAGGTATAATGGTTAAAGTGCTTGACTTCAGAATCGTTGTAAGCAAGTTCAAACTCCAGTCACGCTATTACATTAACTTTCAGATAAATACCCTTGGGGATGGTAAGATCCCCCTTATCCTCTTAGCTATGGGTTAAACAGTACCACTACTAGAAGTATGGATTTTGAAAGTTGGTATGCCATTGAACAACAGAAACGAACAAATGTTCTCAATCATTGATATTTTATTAGAAAACTTTGGCAAAATATAAACTTCAAAGTCATATATGCCCTGTCGGTGAGGCATAGAATATACTGATTGTGTCACTCTCCACCTAAATAGGGATGTCATGAGTATGACATTATCTGTAACTGATTATCAGACTCCAGTTCTAGTGATCTGAAGAGGGTGGAGTACCCATTCATTGCCATTTCTCCCTAGTCTACCCTGACCCTGAAGGGTAATTCCTGTTATGGTCCCATGTATAGGTCAAATAGATCTGTTTAAATATTATTCATATTCGATAGGAATGTTTTAAAAAACTCTTTAGAAACAAAGCCCAGTAGAATACTCCGACTGCATCCCTGCAGGGTGTAACCCCCACACACACACACATACACGAACGTTCTGGATATGACTCTAAACAATGCTTTAGGGAATGTACCCCTTCATTGCTATCATTCCTTGGTCCACTCTCTTTCCTGAATGGTAGCACCTGATAGGGTCCTATCAAGGGGTCAAATAGAAGTAAACTGTGCGCAAACAAGTGACTTACGTTAAATTGAATTGTTAGAAATAGAACTTTTCATAATTTAACTGTGTGCAAACAAATGACTGATGTTTAATTGAAGTGTTCATGATACATCACAATACTTGGAACCATTTAACTGTGAGCAAATAAAACTATTAATGAGGAATACTTGAAACCATTCACTTGTATGGAAAATAGATGCCCATTCGGCTGGGGCTGTAGAATACACCGACTGCACCTCTGCAGAGGGATAAGACCTCCCCAATGAGTGTCCTGGATATGACACTAAACAATCTGATGGTGAGGTTCCAGCAATGCTGGAGCTTTGGGGAATGCAGAGTACCCCTTCATTGTCATCGTTCCCAGATCCACTCTGGCCCGGAGTGGTAGCACCTGATAAGGGTCCTACCTATGGGTTAAATAGAACTAAACGGTAGTTGGAGTTTACAGTTTTTATACATTTAAACTGTGTATTTATGCTAAACTGAATTGTTTAAAATAGAACTGTTTTGAGATTTAAACTGCGTACTTATGCTGAGCTGAATTATCTGAAATAAAACTGTTTGACACGTAACTCTGTGTATTGCCCAGTAGGCTAGGGTTATAGAATAGACTGACTGCACCTCTGCAGAGGAGTAAGACGCCATCCCAATGAGTGTCCTAGATATGACACTAAACAGTCTGATGGTGAGGTCCCAGTAATGCTGGGGCCATGGGGAATACGAAGCACCCCTTCATTGCTATTGCTCCCAGATCCACGCTGGCCCGGCGTGGACCTGATAGGGCCCTATCAATGGGTTAAATAGAACTAACGGTATACTTATGCTAAACTGAATAGCTTGAAATAGAAATTGACAATTAAGCCGTACTTACATTTAAACTGAGTGCTTATGCTAAACTGAATTACTTGAAATTGATCTGTTTTTTGACATTGAAACTGCATTTACACTAAACTGAATTGTTTAACATAGAACTGTTTTGACATTTAACTGTGTGTCAACAAAATCTGTACTTATACTGAACTGAATTAGCTGAATTAGAACTGCTTGACTAAACTGAATAACTAGAAATAGAAATGTTTTTCACGATTAAACTGTACTTACATTTAAACCGTGCTTATGCTACACTGAATTGTTTGAAATTGAACTGTTTTTGACTTTGAAACTGTACTTACACTAAACTGAATTGTTATACATAACTTTTTGAATAAACTGAATAGTTTGAAATAGAAATGTTTTTGACAATTAAACAGTGTACTCGTGCTAAACTTTATTGTTTGAAATAAAACTGATTATTTACTTAAAAATAGATTTGGTGTGAAATAACCTACAAAAGTTGATATGCCATAAAACCCAACCAAAAAAAAAAAGCAAAATTGAATTATTGGTATTACATAGCAATACTTGGAACCATTTAACTGCATGTGAATGAATAAAGGGTGTTAATTCGAATTATTAGTGTTGAATTCAACTTTACAAAAAAAATGAGTTCAGACTCATTTAAATATGTTATATACAAAATGGGTTTATATATGTATATTGGTGTGTCTATGTATAGGAGATCATAGGAAATGTCACTTGTGAGTTTGTTCTTACTTTTCCTGCATGTCTGGCTCATATCTTGGATGGTTGGTGAGATGGGAGGTAAGTGACCCTACAACTGTTGCTTTGAAAAATGCTACTTCCTGGATTTGTTCAAAACAGCACACAGTATTCACCCTCAGCTTTTTCTCTAATCGTTTGGCTAGAATCTAATTAGTGTAGCCATACAGTAGTACTGACATGACTGAAGCTTGGAAAAATATGAGGTCAACATATGCATTAAAGCATCGACTACTACTGACTGCGGAACACACATATAGAAATTTGAATGAGGTGTCCGTGGTGTAGTGGTTATCGTTGTAGGAAATGGACACGGCGACACGAGTTCAAATCCTGGACGAGACTGAATACATTTCCCATTGCACTAATATCCTTGGGAAAGGTATGAATCCAATTATTTTCCCTCCAGCTATGGGTAAATAGTAGGGCAGACTGGGTTCTTCAGCCTTGGTGAGGCAACTAGTCTAGGAGAAGGAAAATTCTGAATTCAAACCTGTTAAACTCCGCTTAAAAATTGACCTTGTGTCATATCCTGCTCGGGCGGAGGGGTTGGGTAGATATGTATAGAAATATGAATGTATCGATTGAATCTGAATGGCTATAAATGTGTAATGCCCAAATCACCTGAGCAACAATATTGCTTAAAAATGAAATTTAATGTGTATATCATGCATTGAAAATATATTTTTTTGAATTGTCAGGGATTAAGAATTAATGCGAGTATTATTAATAGAATATTTATGCGTTACAAGAACAGCTAAAATAATAATTATCATACCACAACAGAAAATAGCAATATGCAAAACTAAAAAGGGATGGAAATATTGGATTTTAAAACCCTCTGGTTTGTTGTGCCTTGAGGATGTACAATGTTTTTAGCAATCAGAACTTACAATTTTTTTATGTGCCTCAAATACTAAAATCAAAAGGACAGCCATTCAGTAAACTAAAAAATTAAATAAATACATAAAAAGCTTTGCAAAAGTTTTTATTTTTATTTTCTTATTCTTTTTTAGATTTAAATTCAGTTTATCTGAATATTTCAATCATGAATTCATTATAATTCATTTTGAATTTAAAAATCAACAAATTTAAATCAATGTATAAAACAGTTTTAGTTTGGCATTTTATATTTTGTTTTTGTTTTTTTTTTTCTTTTTTGTTCTATTATCCATGAAGCCTTTCCAACACCTGAGGCATTTTTTCGAATATCCAGCTTTTCTATTTTCCATCTAAAAAATAATATTTTTATTAATTCCTCACAAAGCAGCAGGAGGCAAAAACAATGACTAAAACTTACCAATCGAAACAAGTCTCTTCCCATAATTCTCTTTTCAACAGGAAGTGCATAATTATCAACAATTCTTATTCATTATTCATTAACGACAGTAAAAAGTGAGATTTAAGATCAAAACAGGTTTTGAGCCTAATTCTTGCTTGATTACTGAGGTTAACCAGCATTGAATCTACTCCGTACGTAGAAGAATGACCATTGAGAAATATCGTACTATAAGCCCTCTGAAGCTTGTGAATTAGAATAAGCAAAGCTTAGTAAGTTCGAAGTACGGTAAAAAGTTGATTCTAGTTTTGGGATGAACTGTTTTTATTATAGTATGTGCAATGGTTCATAGATTGTAAATACATATAATTTTTTTTATCAATGGCGGATTTAACTAGCGCTAACTCCAAATTTAAAAACCTTTTAGATTCGAGATGTGGAGAAAGCAAAGATCATTAGCACCTGAAAACCACGTGACACGCAAGCCTGTTAGCTAAGAACAACATTTAACAACTCACCCATCCGTACACCCTAGCTGGTGAGAGAAGAGAATATATATAGCTCTTCTTACCTACCGACTCTCACTTTGTCTTGGGACTATTTTGAAAAGAGACGTTGGTGTCAACGGTCAAGAGAAGAAGTAGGCAGTAGCTGAGAAAGGGGCATGAGGAGCACATGGTCGAAGGTATTCTGTCTTAACGAGCTTATCACAATTTTATTACCTGTATAAATTGTACAATAATAATAATAATAATAATATCTGAAAGACAATTTTCGTTACTCTTAAATTTCTTGTTTTTTGCTTTACTGTTGTTGACTTTTCGTCTTAAAAATTATTTTCGCTACCACCCAACATGGACTCAGAAACATACACGCTGACGAATACAAGATTAACCCTCCAACACATGAATTATTTTGACTAGTGTGTTCATTGGTGGTATAAAAAGAGTGGAAGCAGGAAAGTAATCACTCTCAAAGAATATATTCTTCAAAAATGGTACCTTTTGAACGCTTTTTAAGAAATTTTCTGTTCATTTGTCTCCAGTAATAGTTGAATTGTATTATTATTTTTTTATTGAGATTTCCTTAAACTTTATCATGTCTTCAGAAAAATTTATGTACTTGATACTTCCTTGTTTTTTTTTGTTTTTTTTAATCTGCTTTAATGATTTAAATTTTTTTTTTTTTTTTTACTTTATTGAATTGTTTAGGATTTTACAATATAAATGCATTGAAAATCAGGAAGAAAGGATTTTTCGTGGGTCAAGAATTGGTATCAATATTACTGACAAAATAGGGCCATCATATTGAAATGTATAGAACTCCAGCCCTACACAAAATAGATTATCTATAGTCAGAACTTGATACAAGAATTACTTATATATTAGAACTACTACATGTATAATAAGTTACGTTAATGACAGAATAGTGCTATTATATGTATAATGTAAATACATTGCTAATGATTTTGCTATAGAAATGCATTGAAAATAAAGAAAAAATGCTTTTCAGAGGTCAGGAATTAAAACAAGTATTACTAACAGAATAGGGTTGTTGTTATTATATATATATATATATATACGCTCCCCCTGTCGTGGGTTGAGTACTCATGTCGGGAAATTTGCCGGCTGTCACACACACTAAAATGCAATAGATCTCCTCAAGAATTGAGCACTCCACATATCTGATAGTGTATATGTAGAAAGATATACGTAAAAAATCCTTTCACTTATGACGATGGCTCTGGGACAAGATGCCCGACTAACATAAAATCAGCCAGGTTTCGATCCGAACGAAGTATCTCGTGGGTCTAGCCACACTGAAGAGTTGTGATACAACACAGTCTGTGGATAAATATATACCGGCCCATTTGCATAAAGTGTAGAGGGTTTGCCAATGGTGCGGTAGACCGGGGTTCAGTCCCAGGTCGAGTCATACCAAAGACTCAAAACATGGTACTTGATGCCTTCTTGCTATCTCAAAACATTATAAGGTATGGATCAAAGGCAAGTGGAGCAATACAAGGAAAGGAGTAGCTTCTTCCACTGTACCTTGGTGTAGTAGCTATTGTAAGGGGAGCATTCGGGTCAACCTTGAGTACAGTTGGACAACTTATTTACTTATATGAAATTAACACATCACTCAGTAAGTCCCGGGTGCCGCTAATAAAAAAAAGTCTTCATGGTTTTTGTAAAAGTACTAACGTTCAAATAGCACGTGTCAAAATTTGAGCCTAATCGGATTATTAGTTTACAAATTAGAGTTATTTAAGTGAAGCTTCTGTTGCAAATTTTCAAAACAATGAAAAAATCTGAATTTCGTGTGTTGATAAAGCATTGCTTTCTGATGGGGCAAAAATACTGTTCAAGCAAATTAGTGGCTTGATAAGTGTTATTCAGACTCTGTTCCAGCGGAAACAACGGTTAAGAGGTGAGATTCTGCCTTTAAACGCGGTCATGCAGACACAAATGATGCTAAACGCTCAGGTCACCCAAATTCGGCAGTTATCTTAAAAACACCAAAAAACTCCACAAACTCGTTTTGGCCGATCGTCACTTTGAAGTTGCGTGAAATAACAAAGGAGTCGAAAATATTGGAAGTCAGTGAATTCACCATTAAGCATGAACATTTGTCAATGAGAAAGTTGTTCTCAAAGTGGGTGCCGCGTTTGCTAAAAGTCGATCAAAAACAACAACGCCTCTACGATTCGGAGCGTTCTTTGCAACTGTTTCAACACAACAAAAAGAAGTTTTTGCATAAATATGACAATAGATGAAACATGGATCCATCACTAAAGTCAGAGTCAAATCAGCAGTCAGCTGAATGGACAGCAGCAGGTTAAAGCCATCCAAAGCGACCAAAGACGCAAAAATCAGAAGGCAAGGTTTTGGTCTCCGTATTTTGGGATGCACAAGGTATTTTGTTCATAAATTACCATGAGAAAGGAAAATACATCAATAGCGAATATTATATAGCATTATTGGTGCGTTTGAAGAAAGAAATCGCAAAACAATGGCCACAAATGAAGAAAGAAAAGTGCTCGTTCACCAAGAAAATGCACCCTGTCACAAGACGATTACAACGATGGCAAAACTACATGAATTGCACTTCGAATTGCTTCCGTAACCACCCTATTCTCCAGATCTGGGCCCCAGCGACCTGAAAAAAGTGTTCCTGGGAAAGAGATTTGGCTCCAATGAAGAAGTGATATCAGAAACGGAGGCGTATTTTGAGGCCAAAGACAAATCATTCTACGAAAAAGGCATCGAATTGTTTGAAAAGTATTGGAATCAGTTTATCACCCTAGAAGGAGACTTGATCAATAAAGTCGAATTTTGCCTAAAAGTGATTACTTTATTAGTTAAGGTCTGGGACCTTTTGAGTGATGTGTTCAAATGCATTGCTAATGATTTTGCTATATAAATGCACATATACATTACAAGTTAAAAATATTTGGTCATCCTTAAAAACTTATGTTTCTCACCTAAAAAAGTTATTTTCAATGAAACAAGTTAAGCATCACAATGTCTTTTATTCATTATACTAAATACAAGTCTTCCTTAGTAACTTTGACAATAGATTTGTTTTGAAAAATTGATTTAAAGGCTTTTTTCTTCTTTTAGTATTGAACATGAATAAAATTTATTCCAAAAGTTACTTGATATCACCACTTTAACTCACTTTATTGGGTTGAATTACTGCTTGCTAGAGACGAGCTGATTTACCTGTCCAGAAGACAATTTCATCAGTCACCAGCTTGCATGACAGAAGGCTGACTGCTCCAAACATCGCTGCACAACTGAACCAATGACGAAAAAATGTGTCAACATCCACTGAGGAGAAGACTTAATGAAGCTGGTCTATATTGGCCAAGGATCACAAAGACGAGAAAATAGAGAAGTTGAATAAAGTCTTTTGGACTGACAAATCAAATTTGAAATCTTTGGATCAAATAGGAGGATCGATGTTTGGTGAAGAGTTGGTGAAAGAGCAGCAACCCACCCCCTGTATCACACCAACTGTAAAGTATGGAGGAGGTTCTGTTATGGTTGGGAGTGCTTTTGCCAATTCTAAAGTTGGGGATTTTCATCAGGTGAAGGGAAAATTGAATCAGACTGGTTATCACAGTATACTGCAGCATCATGTGATCCTATCTGGAATGCAGCTTGTGAGTCAAGGATTTGTATTCATGCAAGATAGTGATTGAAAGAATACTAGTTAACTCTGATAAAGGTACATCAAAAGCCAAAATGAACATCATGTCCTTCAACTGATGTCTCCACTGGCACAATCAGCAGACTTAAATTCCATTGAACTAGTGTGGAAGGAACTTGTCCGAAAAGTCAAGGCTAAACAATCCACGAGAAAAGTTCACCTCTAGTGACTCTTGCATGAAAGCTGGACAAAACAATCTTCAGTCTACCTCCAGACTTTGGTGAAGAAAATTCTAAGAATCTGTAAAGTGGTGATAGTGGTCAAAGGGAGTTGTTTTGAGGAATCAAAAGTTTAAGAAGTTTGTTGTGATATTTTGGTTTAATTTGTGTTTAATGTGGCTTAGGAAGACTTGTAGTTAGTATAAAAAATAAAACAATTGTGGTGCTTAACTTGTTTTGTTAAAAATAACACTTTTAGGATGAAAAATAAAATTTTTGAGGGTGGTATAGTGTGTGTGTATGTGTGTGTGTGTGTATATATATATATATATATATATATAAGGATTTTACAGGAAATCAAGATATATAATAAAGATATTGTGGAAATATTCAAAATCTGTAAATTAACAGGTAAAAATCATTCAAACCAGTTTGGTTATGATATGTAACTTCCACATAAGAAAGAAAGAAAGAAAGAAAGACCCATGTTAGGGGCAAACATTATTATAAATGAAACAATTTAAACACCGGTGTATTCAAAAAGTATACTGAGGAAAGTTGTATTTACCAAGACAGAAATGAACAACAGTAATTTTCTTCAAATTAATCCCCTTGCCATTCCGTACACTTATTTGTATAAGTTTTTCATAAGCCAAAGCACCTCTAAAACTTCTATTTTGATATGAAGGGAATCTACACTCTAGTATTTCTTTTAATGTTTTCCACATACTTAAATCTTGTTTATGAGATGAAGTTTTAGTTTAGGAAACAACAAAAAGACATGTGGAGCTAAGTCTGGTTAATAGAGAGGGTACGGTACTTGCACCATCCTGTGTTCCTCAAAGAACATTTAATTCAAAAAACATAACTTTTTATTGCAAATTGGCAATGATTCATCTAGATATCAAAAAGTAGTCTTGACAATATCCTTTCATAATATAAGTTGCTAAACTGTGCAAATGACTTTATCAAAATTTAACATTTTAGAAAATTTAAAACTTCAATCTCAATATCTTTGATCCCACATATAAATGCTCTTTATATATATATATATATATATATATATATATATATATATATATAGTGAAAGAAAGAAAGATGATGGATCATTAGGACTGTTACCTGAGAGATAGTTAAGTGAAATTTGATTTGAAATTTTAACTATAATTTTTGAGCTATACAAATTAAAGTTTCCCACTGAATTAAGTGCATTGACAAAGGAGGAAATTATGCTGAAAAATAAATATTTGTTGTGCAAAATGCTTTTTTTTCAACACTAAGCTGTAGACTGCTAATAAGTATTTGAACATACAGACAATTTGTTGGGGGGGAGGTCCTCATGATGTAATGGTTAAAGCGATGGACTGCAGATTCATAGTAAGCGAGTTTATACTCCAGTTGTGCTGTTATGTTCACTTTCAGGCAAATACCCGTGGGAAAGGTATGAACCCCCTTATCCTCCCAGCTATGGGTTAAATAGTACCACTAATGTTCTTTTAGGAGAATAGCTTTGGCATTAAATAACCTACAAAGGTTGACATGACATTAAAAACCAAAAAGAAACCAAATCAAAGACAATTTGCTTGTAATCAGTTTTAAGTTTTAAAAAAAAGGAACATTATTCAAGAAAAAAACTGGTTTTATTGCAATTAAAATAACAAGTTCCTGTTACGTCAGTTTGAACTTATCAGAATTGATTAAAGAGTTTGAAAATAAATTGCTTTTGGGAAGAGTTGTTTAACTAGTATTTTAGAAGCACATTGCTCAAAATCATTAATGCCTTTAGTTTCTTACTTAATAAAAAGTCTGTTTTGTGCTTTTTCAAGTACTTATGACCAGTAGTTTGTTACCTTTTATGTGCATTGCCATATAACTATATGAACGAGCATGCAATCTGCTAAGATTCAAAGCAAAGTGTCGGTTTAAATATTCATGAGCAGTACTATAAAAATATATTCACCCAACCCCTCTGCATAAGCAGGATGTGACAAATTGAATTTTTTGGTGGAGTTCAACAGGTTTGAATTCAGAGTTTTCCTTCTCCTAGACTGGTTACCATAACAAGGTTAAAGAGTCCAGTCTCTCCTACTATTTTTCCTATAGCTGGAGGAAGAATATGTGAATTCATTCCTTTGCTATATATATATATATATATAAGGCCATTGGTCTAGTGGGTAGAGTGTTGGCCAATGGTCCAGGAGATCAGGGTCCAATCTCAGGTCAAGTCATACCAAAGACTTAAAAAATGGTACTTGATACGTCCTTGCTTAACACTCAGCATTATAAGGTAGATATCAAGTATATAGTGGAACAATCCAGGGAAAGGAGTAGCGCCCTCTCCTACACCTCGGTGTAGTAGCTATTGAAAAGGGAGCCTTCTGGTTGCCCTCGATTACGGTCGCCAACTTTACTTACTTATATATAACTTTTTTTTTTAAAGCAAGTTATTAGTCATACAATTTGGTTAAAGACTACACAACTTCCAATCTTTATGATCTTATGTTTTTTTTTTTTCCAGCATTCTTGCTAGTTTTTTTTTTGTACCAGAATTCACTTGATAAAGATGTTTTCCTAAGGAGGATTCCCAAGCACTTTTGATCAAATCAACAAATCATCTTCTAGGGAATTTTTTTATAAATATTTTTAGTTTTTGTATAGTTTGAGTATAATACCTATTTTGTTGGAAGGGTTTATTATTGGTGAAGATGCTTTAGTTAGCGTATTAGTTGCTAAAGATGCTTAGTATATTAGTACCAGTGTTTGATGCTATTTTGTTAATGTTTGGTTATTCATTTTTGATACTGATGACTTCAAGAATGTGTCAGTGTTTTTTATTAATATTTTTATATATGATTTTGGTGTTATTCGTGAGGATTTTTCTTATCTCAGCTGATGTGAATTCATGTGCAAATATATATATATATATATATATATATATATATTATTTATACTGTAGCCACTTAAAGTCTTCACCTTTTCCTCAGCATATATTTATTGAGTTTATGGAGTTAGCTACTAAGTCCATCTCATTCAGCTTTAATGATACTCTGTATTAACTAATTGATGGTATCTTGGCCCCCTTTTATTTAATGTATTTGTGGGGGTCCTGGAACGACAGCTTTTTGATAAGGTTCATAAACCATATCATTATGTACATTATGTTGACACCTTTGCTTGCTTTTCTTCATGTAACGAGACATCAAAATTTTTTTATTGTCTGAATAGACTTCATCCTTCTTTGAATTTCACTATGAAGGAGGAAAATGTTGGTTAAGAAGGATTCGTCTTCCTTATTTTACTAGTGTTTTCAAAAAGCCAACTTTCTCAGGCCTATACATTAGTTGGGATTCTTTTGTCTCGAAATCAAGGGAGATTAACCTCGTCAAATGTCTTTCCCATCAGACTCTGATGACTTGCTTTAAAAGATTGATGCAGAAATTAAAAAGATTTGATATTTTTCTGAGGAATGGATATCCAGTGTTGTATAGTGGCTCATAGCACGGGACATCTGGTATCGTCGCAGAAGTATAAAAGATAGAGACAGAAAAAAACCGAAGCAGAAGCAGAGATAGAAGAGCTCTGAAAGATCTCGGTCAGTAGAAGACCAACTTTGGACGTAACACCAATAGCACAAGACTTATAATACTAGTCAGACTGTAACGTTTGAGTTAATAAACAATTAACTTTATTTCACTGTGTATCTTTTCCTTACCACGATGCAACACCTAGACAAGATTAGTAGTAATAGATCAGGGATATCCAAATTTGATTCTATTAAATCATTTGGTCCCTCTAAATGTCCTGTAGGTGAAGCTACCCTGGATTGGGGATGTTTGCTAGCTATTTACTGATAAAATCTCCAGGTTGATTATATGCTGTTTTAACTCTCTTTAGGCGAGAACCTTCTTCACCCCAAGACCTGCATTTCAGTCTTCCCAAAAAGACATCCTGCGTATACAGCAAAAAAGTATGATAGTTTACAAACTTCTATGTCAGTATGATGCTGACTTTATTGGTAGGACTATTCAAAGGCTGGAAATTTGATTTGAGCAGCACATCCCACAAAAATTACTAAGACAGTTCGAAAACACTACATCCGTGTCTTCACAGGTACAAGAGTCGGCCATTGGCGACAACTTATTTGTGCATTATATATGCAGGACTAATTATTTGGGCGATCATTTCTTTATCTTGTACCAGGCTAGGTGCGAGAAATATAGAGCTATTCTTAGAGGCAATAGCTATCATGCTATATTGCCATAACTTGTACAGGCAAAGAAGATAATTTGATATTCTTTGTCTGTTTGGGGAACTTGGTGGGAATCATGGGAGTTGAGTTTGTTTTTGAGTTTTTTTTTAAATATCCCCCCCACTGTTATTGAAAAATTTAACCTTTTAAAATGCTTCCAGAGTAATTATTGAAAATGCACCAGACAAAAAAGTCCCTCTCATTAGTTTTTATTATTTTAAGATGGAAAGAGAAAACCTGGCCATTGGCCAAATGAGTAGAGTTTTTGCCAGTGGCCCAGGTCAAGTCATACTAAAGACTCAAAAAATGGTACTTGATGCTGCCTTGCTTAACACTCAGCATTATAAGGTAAGGATCAAGGGTAAAGTGGAGCAATCCAGGGAAAGGAGTAGTACCCTCCCCTACACCTTGGTGTAGTAGCTATTGAAAAGGGAGCTATTAGGTCACCCTCGACAACAGTTGCCAACTTTACTTACTTATTTTAAAACAAAATAAATAAATATGATTCCCCAACTTTTTGTAACTATTAAATTCTCATGTACCTAAAACTTATTCAATATATATACATATATGTACACACACACACATACATACATATACATATATATATACAAATTTCATTGAACATAATAGACATTTTCTGTCTACATATTTTCTTCTGGATCTGTTCGTATTGCCATAATCGTATTCGGCAGGAATTGATTTATGTAATGTCCATAGTTGTATGTATCCCTAGTACTTTCTGCCCAACTTTGCGCCATCATCAGGGGAGGATCTATTACAAAAGTGATGTAACTTTTGTTTTTGCATATTACTACAATGTAAGAGCGTCTAATATGCAAAAGCAAGAGTTACATCACTTTTGTAATAGATTCTCCCCTGATGATGGCTCAAAGTCAGGCAGAAAGTACTAGGGATACATACAATTATGGTCAACACATAAATCAATTCCCGCCAAATATGATAAAAGCAATACGGCAATACGAACAGATCCAGAAGAAAATATGTAGACAGAAAATATCTATTATGTTCAATGAAATTTGTATTAACGAAGAAATGCTGCCAATATATATATATATATCAGGGGCGGAGATGGGACGAGTGCTACTCGTGCCCGGCATGACCAATAACTCGGTCAATGTTATTCAAAATGGATTAAAAATCATCCATTAATTTCAAGCAAACATACTTAGTCTGATCTCAATTAAATTGCATATCTATTCAAGTTTCAATAACTAAGTAGCCAAAAGTTCATAAATATATCTGGGAATAATACAACGATGCTGTTTTGAACGGATGGTCTTTGTCCGGCCACCGTCAGATCCATTGAACATCCCATAAAATCGGCTATAATGTTGAACTCGTAATCCGTGCCCTGCACAAGACCCTTATAATAACAGTAATGTTAGAGAAATCCGCTTTTGGCTGTAGCCAATAGCAAGAGCAACTCAAAATACAGTGCTCAAAAAATTAGCACAATGTGACTACTGACAGCTGTCTTGGGAAGAGGGAGAGGGATAGAGAGAGAGAGAAAGAGAGAGGGGGGGATAGTAGATTCTAGCCGTCGCCGACGTCATCATCATCGCTATGGTAAATGTTGGTTAAACGGCATGTTTTAATTCGTTTTTTCACAAACAGATCTCTATTTCTTTCAGGAATGTTACATATATTACATTCTGTAACTAAAATTTGTTTATTTGAATACATCGTCAACAAATAATCTTTGTCATCAATTTCTTTTTTCTAATAAACATATTTTTCTCGTCATAGTAATGAACATCTTCTCTTTTCTTCTATACTTTTGAAAGGAAAAAAAATTATCTTATCTACTGTATTAACAAGACTACAAATTATATAGTATCTTGATTGTTTACAAAAAAAAACACCATGCCAGGTATGTGCTATACAGTGGAGAATCTTGCAATAGCAACTATGATGAATTACTTTGGGTCCATGGACCACGGGTTGGGAACTGAAGTTGACAGAGGGTGGGGGCACGAGTAGCAAAAATAGGCTAGAGTCACCACTGATATATATATATATATATATATAACAGATGAGATTAAATAATTGCTGAAAAATCAAATGCTCAAAATCATTACTGAGAGTCATTTAAATCTCATCTTCTTACTATCAATTTCATTACTATAAGTTTTGTCTCTCATCTACAGAATAAGTTAAACCATTAGATGAAACTTTATTGTTATTAAATAAATTTTCATCTGATGATTTTGTCTTCTATTCCATAGATGGTAAACAGAACAATAATAAGAAAGTAAGATTTTAATTACTTTTAGCTTATAGATAGATAGATAGAAGTTGTGATAAAATGTATCAAGACTGAATTGTTAACTTTTTAAATCTTAAAATATAAAATTCAAATTAAGATGAGCAGCATATAATAAAGTTGTCATCTATGGCCGTCTAGACTGATTTCTAGACACCAAGGCTTCATGTAGATGACTCAGTGCCAATTCTCATCACTTTTTAATCATATTTTTTGAGAAGGTGTTTTTGGTGAAAAACAGTCTTGTGCAAGTGAAGCACTCTTCATACTCACTAGACCTATCTTATGTTTGATATTCTTTTTACCTAAACAGAAAATTCATTCTGAGAGAAATATTTGGGTATATATTTTTGAACACCTCAAGAGATTGAACCCTATCAAGATTGACTATGGGAGTAACATCTTTTTGCTACCACTATCTGGGCAGTAAATGCAATTACAGAAGACTAGCTTTGCTAATCCACTCTTTTCTCTCTTATGTTAATAGAGAAACCAGGGAGACTTACTGGAAAGACAAGGAAATGCTTTTACATTACAGACTTAAAAGAGTCAAATCTGTTTTATTGAGAAACTGTGTTATCAGTAAAAGTATTAAGAACATATTTAGATTCTTTGTTTGTTCCTTTTAGAATGAAACAAAGACACACAGAGTAGATTATGTTTTTAGTTGATGTTGTATAAAGACTTTTAAGCTTGATCATAAATAAACTCGTGAAATGTTTATTTTGAAATATCTTCAAGTTTTTCTGAAGAATGATTAATAGGGTTGATGTATTATTTTTATAACTTTGTAATTTATTTCAAAAAGTTTGCTTGGGTTTTAAAGAATAATGGATTTTAGATAAATAGTTTAAAAAAAAAACCAACCATAAAGGATATAAAGCATTTGTATTTCAGTTCTTGTAAAAATATGGATGTTTATTCTTATATCAGCATATGTATGTATGTCAGTTTGTGACATTAATTTTCTCTTTTTCTCTCTCTCTCTCTCTAATATATGTAGAGAGAGAGAGAGACAGACAGACAGACAGACAAAGAATTTATATCTACTTTCTCTCTCTCTCTCTCTCTCCATTTAATCTCACCATGCACATGCATTTTTATCAATGTGTTTTTACATATGCATCTCAGTTTATTTATTTCGGATGCTAAATCCAGATCAAATGAATGTTGGTGCTGTCCAGTGTTTCAAGTGCTTTTGACTCTCTCCAGCCATTTTCAATAATACATTGACCAGAGTATGATGAGGAATCATATAAACAAATGCATATCCCTTAAAATCCCAATGCATCAAATTCCTGTCAAAAACAAAAAAATAAAAAGGTGCACCTGTTTACGCATCAAAAAACATCAATTTTTAAAAGTTCACAAAAAATTACTTATCAACTAATTCTTTGATTTGGATAAGATTTTCTGAACTTAAGACAAAGTTTATTTTTTAAAAAAAAGTTTCCACTTAAAATTTTGGAGTAAACATTTTTTTGACATTTTTTTTTTTCAATTGATTTGAATAATTTTAAAAAGTTATCATATCTAAGTGGATAACTTTTATATCAAAATGATAATTCCATGGATAAATACTTTTTTTTAAATAATTTAAGATGGTGTTAGTTTATGAACAGGAGCCTTACCTTTGGGATCTTATAAATTTCATTTCTGTGTATGTGTGTGACTGCCTGTATATGTGCGTATGTTTTCATTGGACAATATTTTTGGTATGGGAGCCTGTTTGCATTATAAATACTTCAAAGGCCAATAGCCCTCTTTGATCAGTTGATTGATAAGACATGTCTATAGTCTCCTGAGAAAAGAATTACTATGTCCATTTTTGTGTATAGTTCTTCAAGTTTATATTTCTTTTTTATTGTAAGACATACTTCCCCTTTTTAAAAATTTAATTCATGAGATATACTGATTAGAAGGCATAACCTCAAGACTCAAAATATTACTACTCTTGCCATCTCCATATTATTGACAGTTAGAGATGGTATAAACTGTCATTACATATTGCTGAAGCAATGCAAATAAAAAACACAGAAACTGATAACTTAACAGTTGTACCATAGGACCAAAATGTTGTGTTTGAAAAAAAATGAGTCCGCAGAAAAAGAAACACTCAAACTCGAAATTTAAGGAAGAAAAATAGTAGTCGTTTTTTTATTCACTTGGACTACAACAGTTTGCAGCTCAAAAAGTTTGTTTCTTAGCATTCTTCCTCCCTCTTCTTCTTGGTAGAAGTTGTGGTAGCCGGCTTGTTGACATATTCCTGTCAGTCATACCATGACAGGCTGGTTATGATGGGTCAGGGTCTCCTGAACCTCTGACGCACCTGTTTAGTAACCTGCCTTAAACTCCCAAAATCTCCTGACTTGATTTCTTATATAGAGATATTTTGGAACAATTCGAAGGTTCCAGAATGTTCGGTGACACTAGTGAAACATGTGACAATTCATGTGTGATTATTAAAATCATGCCTGAAGTCTGTAGGTCATTCTGCCTGCACGTGCTAGGTTTGTGACATTTTCACTGATTGACGACAGCCGATGTGCTCGCGCGTTCTCAACGACAGCGCCCGTCCGTAATATTACACAGAGACAGTTTCAATTGTAACATATAAAAGAATATTTTTTTGATAGAAATTTGTGATAGTTTCTTTCTAGTAAAATGAGAAAAAAAACTTAATAACAACATTTTTACACTTTTAATTTATGCTTGACAAGCCAAAGTTTCTTCTCTTTTTGTTTGTGATTATTCAAATGTTATATTATAGTTGGTTGGTTATTTGGTTGGGTTTTATGGCATATCAACCCTTGTAGGTTATTTAATGCCAAATCCTGTTTTTACATAGGTATATCAGATATATAATTTGTGTACACATAATTTATAGATAGTGTTTGTTTGCTCACAGTTAAATGGTTTTAAGCTTTCTTATCTAAACATGAATAATTCTATTTACTATCAATCATCTCATTAAATGGTTTCAAGTATTGCAATGTAACCCAAACAATTCAATTTAGAATCCGTCATTTGTTTGTGTACAGTTAAATAGTTACTCATATGTACATGATTTGTAAGTGAATAGTTTGTAGGTAATTTCAAATAAGTTAGAGCTAATTTTTTGCACTCAATTTAATGGTTTGAAGTATAACACTCTAAAACTAATAATTCTATTCAATACTTCATTCATTTGCACACAGTAAAATGGTTCCAAGTATTGCTATGTAATATCAATCAGTCACTTTTTGCACACAGTTAAATGGTATCAAGCATTCCTATCTAAAATGTAATTCTATTTAGTATTATTCATTTGTTTGCACACAGTTAAATGGTTTCAAGTATTTATATCTAAAACGTAATTCTATTTAGTATTATTCATTTGTTTGCACACAGTTAAATGACTTCAAGTATTGCTAGCTAACACCAGTAGTTTTATTTGTACTTAGTTAAATGTTTTTAGATATTATGTAGCATAAACCACTCAAATATTATCAGTCATTTGTTTGCATGTAGTTAAATGGTCAAAAAGTTCTCTTTGACTCATAAATGAGACCCTGTCAGGTACTACCACTCCAGATTTGAGTGGAGCTGAGAGTAATTGCAATAAAGTGGTACTCCACATTCCTGAAAGCTTCTGGACTGGAGCCTTACCATCTGATAGTTTAGTGTGATATCCAGGACAACCGTTGGATGGGGGAGAGTCTTATCCTAGTGTAGAGATGCAGTTGATGTATTCTACAGCCTTGGCTGACTGAGCTGGTTCTATTATCAGATCGCCAAAGAAACCTGTGGACTTTTATAAATGTAACTAAGATTTTGTTGGTTGCTTAACTATCCATTTGTTCAATATTAATCAAATTTTTTATTAATTAGTTTTTGCTGAAATAAACTTGTTATTAATGAATTAATAAACATGTATGATGCAATTTTCAATTAAGGACATTCGAAATTATTAATGATTAAAAAAAAACTTGGAAAAGCAACTCCAACTTCAAAGAAAAACAATCAAAAATTTCCTTGCAGAGTTTTAAAATGACTGTTTGTATATCAAATACAATCTTACTTATATATATATATATAGTCACATTGTATTTAATATATATTTATTAAGCATGCAACTGGACAGAATAAGGAAATATGCTGTTATAGTAACATTAGACATTACTCAACTCTCCTCAAATGAAGACAGCTTAAAATAAGCAACAGTATCTGCTACAGAGGAGTAAGACCCACTACAAAAAAGGGTGTTCTTAGTAAGGCATTAAACTGAATCTGATGGGGAATCTCTGGGGAGTAGTCCTTCCTTGACATTGCTCCCAGAATTACTCTGACCCAGAGTGGTGGTACCTGTTAGGGTCCCATCTATGGGTCAAACTTTTTTCTTTTACCTAATCAGCACTCTTCAATTCAACAGAAATATCAAATGAACTGAAATTCAACTAGAATTACAATACCTTAAAATTCTAAAGTTTACTTTCTAAAAGAATCTCAGAATCAAAAGTAAAATCCAGTTATGGTGACAAATATTTTCATTTATGCATCTTGCACTTTTATATAGATATTACACTCACTCTTTCTGACCTTCTGTCTTCATCTCTAAGTGAAACCATTCCGCCCACAAAAAAAACAAGGGAGAGCACTCTAATTGACTTTGCTCTAACTAAAGAACCAATCACCAGTCATAACTAAGTTATTGAGAAGTTATAGAAAAATCAAAGGATGCTAGTGAAAATATTTTAATGACTAAATAATAATGCAGAGAATGTATATGGAAAAATACTGTAAAAAAATGAAATCCTAAAACCTTTGGCATTAACCAAACACAGGAGTTTAATGATATAATGTAGTTTGCAATTGTGCAGTTTGTGATATACGGTGGGTTGTGATATATGGTGGGTGCCAGGTTGGATATCAGTTTCAAAACTTTGTTTAACATTTATCCACCCACATCAATAGGCCTGTCTACTTTGGGATCCTAGCTGAAAAATAACTGATAAGTTGTAACCTTTTATTACTCTTGCAGACTGATAAGAATAGAAACAGCAATCTAGAAATAATAATGTTGATAATGATAACATTACTACTTAAATGATACTGTTAATAAAAACATTGTTAATTATTGGTAATCGCAATGTAGAAGTAAGGATTAAAACTAAAAGATTTATGCACTTTCAGGTATTGGCACAATTAAAAGACATTTCAATTTTTGTCTTTTTTAATTTGCAAAGTTTAGCAATAGTACTCTTAATTCTTTCAGTAATTGATGTGGGTCTGTCATAAATATAAACAAATATTTCTTTCTGCATAATCAGATTCTGAAGGAGACTTTCTTTATCAATCATCCTTTGTATAAAAATGCGGACTAACTGGAAAGTGTGAATTAAAAAAATCTTCTGATTATTGGGAAACTTTTCAAGAGAGTTTTGTATTTACTTAGAAATTCAGTATCAACAATATTTTCCAGAAATGAAAATAATAATGTTGTTGGCAAGAAGTAACTTTTAATTCTAAAGGAATTTCAAATTTCTGGTGTGAACAGAATAGCAAATAACTATAAAGGCATATATCTTCTGCGATGCTTATTTTTCAAGCAATCACGGTGTTTGTTGATAGAACCTGCAATTTATGATAATGTCAGTTGGATTGAATCCAAAAACTAATGCAAATGTGAACTGGACATGATTTAGTTATGACCAGCTAAGGAGGTAAAGGTCTGGGGGAGAATGGTCAGTCAAGTTCCTGCTGATTGGCTCTCAATGGAATTCAGGTTAAAGGTCAGTCCCACTTGGATGGACATACAACAACAGGTGAATAGGAAATTTTCTGCCTTGTTCAGTAATTTGTTGGTACCACATTGCAACACATTGTCCTTAATTGAAGAAGAAGGAAAATAAAATAGAAAGAAGAGAAGAAAATGGAAGAAGATTCACAACAGAGAAACACAAGAAAGAAAAATAAAGAAGAGGAAGAGAAATAAGTAGGAGAAAAGGAATTCTAAGATGGAAGGAAGGAAATTGAAAAATCAGAGTGGGAAGAAGAAAATTACATAGGAAACTGAAGGAAAAGAGAAAAGAAAAGTGAATGAAGTGAAGAAATGGTAATGAAAGGATTGTAGGAGATAAAGATGGATAAGAAAGAGACTAGGGGGAAAAACTTTTAAGAAAAAAAGAAAAAGAACAAAAAGAGGGAGAAGAATAGAAGAACAAGAAATATGAAAATAGAGATGAAGAAGAAAAAAAGAAGGAAAATGTGGAGAAGCAGATTAAAAAAGAAAAGTGGATGTAATGGGGTGAAGAAGAAGGTAGAATGAGAAGAAAAGTTCAATGAATCAAAAAGAGTAATGAGGAAAAGCAAAAAGGGAATGTAAAGAAAGAAAAAAAAATTTGAAAAGTAAAAGCAAACAGATAGAAGAAGAAAATGTGGAATAAATAAATGAAAATATGAATGAAAGAAAAATAGGGAAAGAATTAGTATAAATTTATTTGGTTTTCTTCTTGCCAGACGAAAATTTGATTGGCTGATTTAGAATTGCATCTTGAGTATTCAACTCACATGCTTGGCTTCAAGGTGCCTTACTTTCCAAAAGCCATGTCATTGGCATAAGACTCTAATCTCATTCTGTGAATAGTGGAATAATCCTAATCCTAATCCTAATCTGTTAATCCCTTCCTCTCAATCCCCATGTATATATGAATCCTTATAGCTGGTACTCTTTTCATCAATACCATTTGATTGGTTTTAGCAATTTTTACTTTCCCCCCTAGTTTATAGGTAACATAGGATTTAAAACTGTATGAGCAAATAAAAACATGTGGATCAAAACTTCAGGTGAGGGTTTAACATAATGTTTCTGACTTCACCTAAAAGAAATTCTCAATTGTAATAAATAACTGCAGATGTATTCACCTGTATGCAAAGAAATGATATTCAAAGCAAATGTGTACTTACAGAATTGCCCATAAGTAAATTTATCCTTTCAAAACAGATATTATTAGGAATTATTTTTACCAAAATTTACAGTATTGAAATTCTGTTACTGAAGATATGAATTCATAACAGTCCAAAAAAAGGATATAAAATTTTATCTTTCGTTATGGAAGTGTTGCAATTTATTTTTGGTAACAAAGTTTCAATGCTGTAAAGTTGGTATGAAATAGTACCTAATAATATCAGTTTTGTGTGTCTAATTTTTCACTCAAAGTAATCTTTAGTTTAGAACAAAATGAAATATTTATTTAAAAATTGTCATTGTTATTTAAAGGCAATGCAATAAGTTTTTAACCTAATGATAAAAATGAAGACATTTATTCTATATAATAAAAAAATTCTCTTTTACAACAAATTCAAAATTTTTGTTAATCCAACACTTCTGTATTAATGAAAGAGATCAAGCAGAAAATTCCTCATCAAAATTTACCTGTGTCAGGATATAAACTTATTGATCCACTCACAAAAATCTGTTAGGCAACATAGTTCTAAATGCCTATCATTTTCACAACAAAATAATTAAAAATTCTATTGGTATTATTATTATTTAATTGAAAACAAAATGTTTCAAAATTGTGAATAATTAGACCAAAGAGTAATATTAAAACACAATACTTAAAATACTAAACAAAAGACAAATTATTTTGATATTTATTTCTTTATCTTATTTGTTGTATTAATTCTAATCTTTGGACCAAATTTACTCAAATTGAGACTGTATAAGTATGCAATTACCCAGCCCCTCCATGACTGACAGAAAGCAACATGAGATAGATTTTTCAGCTGAAGAGTTCTGGGCTGAATTCATAGTTTTCTCCTGGACTGGTTGTCATACCAAGACTCAAAAACCAATCTTTCCTGTTTACCAATTGATGGGAGAAAGAACAAATAAATTCCTGCCTTTCCGAGATTCAATCATTTGCACAAAATAAAACACTAACAACTTCACCAACAATTTAAACTCAGAGTGTGGTGTCCATTTCCCATAATGATTACTGTTATGCAATGAATCTCTACAAGACTGTATCGATATGTGTCCATTTCCCACAATGATAAATGTTATGCGATGCACCTCTACAAGACTGTATCGATATATGTCCATTTCCCACAATGATAAATGTTATGCAATGCACCTCTACAAGACTGTATCGATATGTGTCCATTTCCCACAATGATAACTGTTATGCAATGCACCTCTACAAGACTGTATCGATATGTGTCCATTTCCCACAATGATAACTGTTACAAAATGCACCTCTACAAGACTGTATCGATATGTGTCCATTTCCCACAATGATAACTGTTATGCAATGAATCTCTACAAGACTGTATCGATATGTGTCCATTTCCCACAATGATAACTGTTATGCAATGAATCTCTACAAGACTGTATCGATATGTGTCCATTTCCCACAATGATAACTGTTATGCAATGCACCTCTACAAGACTGTATCGATATGTGTCCATTTCCCACAATGATAACTGTTACGCAATGCACCTCTACAAGACTGTATCGATATGTGTCCATTTCCCACAATGATAACTGTTATGCAATGAATCTCTACAAGACTGTATCGATATGTGTCCATTTCCCACAATGATAACTGTTATGCAATGAATCTCTACAAGACTGTATCGATATGTGTCCATTTCCCACAATGATAACTGTTATGCAATGCACCTCTACAAGACTGTATCGATATGTGTCCATTTCCCACAATGATAACTGTTACGCAATGCACCTCTACAAGACTGTATCGATATGTGTCCATTTCCTACAATGATAACTGTTATGCAATGAATCTCTACAAGACTGTATCGATATGTGTCCATTTCCCACAATGATAACTGTTATGCAATGCACCTCTACAAGACTGTATCGATATGTGTCCATTTCCCACAATGATAACTGTTATGCAATGCACCTCTACAAGACTGTATCGATATGTGTCCATTTCCCACAATGATAAATGTTACGCAATGCACCTCTACAAGACTGTATCGATATGTGTCCATTTCCCACAATGATAACTGTTACGCAATGCACCTCTACAAGACTGTATCGATATGTGTCCATTTCCCACAATGATAACTGTTACACAATGCACCTGTACAAGACTGTATCGATATGTGTCCATTTCCCACAATGATAACTGTTACGCGATGCACCTCTACAAGACTGTATCAATATGTGTCCATTTCCCACAATGATAACTGTTACGCGATGCACCTCTACAAGACTGTATCAATATGTGTCCATTTCCCACAATGATAACTGTTATGCGATGCACCTCTACAAGACTGTATCAATATGTGTCCATTTCCCACAATGATTACTGTTATGCGATGCACCTCTACAAGACTGTATCAATATGTGTCCATTTCCCACAATGATAACTGTTATGCGATGCACCTCTACAAGACTGTATCGATATGTGTCCATTTCCCACAATGATAACTGTTATGCAATGCACCTCTACAAGACTGTATCGATATTTGTCAATTTGCCACAATGATAACTGTTATGCAATTCTCTTCAACAAGACTATCAATTTTTGTTCATTTCCCACAATGATAACTGTTATGCACTGCACCTCTAAAAGATAATGTCAGTACATGTTAAAATAATCTTAATTTTATAATTTTTTGATTTTTTTTTTAAATTCTTCTTTTAACATTTTGAATATATCCTTGAAAACGTGAACAGATATTACACTGAGATCTTTCATTAAATCCTGGGGACTTAAACTCAGATCATCATTAAAAATACTTTTGGGTAACATGGTGATCTTTGCAGGGTGCATGTATACTTTTTGATTAAATTTCATATAAATAAATATATACACATACATACATATACACACACACACACACACACAAATTCATATTTATCTGCACTTTTGGTATTATTTTAGAACAATACAATGCAAAAATATAAAAATGTAGAAAATTATGAAGTCATCCTCTCATTCACAAGATATATATAAAAAGAAAATATGTTTTGGATGAACAGCATCATATTTTTAGATTAGTTTTATTTTAATTCAATATAGGATAAAATACTCTTTCATGGCATATCAATTGATACACAGTGATCATAAAAATATTCTTTCAAGACCCTCAGTAAATATGGCTAATTTATGATTATCACTTTTATTATAAAAAAAAAAAGGTCATTATAATAATTATATTAAGTTTATTATTTTTCAATTACTGTTTCTGGTTATAGCCATGAGGATAATCTTGATGGCTGCACATTTCTCATTTTTGCATTTTTTTAAATTTTGCTTATTCACTGACATAATTTTCATTAGACTCGCAATAAAATATTTTTACGTTGGTGAAGTTTTGATTAAGTTAGAAATTATTTTGAATTCTGAGGTGAAGCATTTTCATTATTATTTTTTTACTTTTCTTTTCTCCATTATTTTTTATGAATAACTTTATAAATAATAATCTCTATATTTCAAGAATTTTCCTTATGTTTGTATATAATAATAGCCCAGCAATAAAAGCAGATCACAATGAGATCTTTATGAGAGCAATACATTTAAAGTATCCTAATTTAAAGAATAAAACAATTTCCTCTCCAATTTGCCGATGAATGCTGATTTTGGAGGATAAGTTTTCACGCTGAATGTCATTTAATAATTTGCTAGATTCTTAATATAACAGAAATAACTATGAAATGAAATGAGTGTCCTAGGTATAAGACTTAATGGAGAGGCTCCAGTTCTGGAGATCTAGTGAGTGTGGAGTACACCTTTATGGCCATCACTCCCAGGTTTATTCTGGACCTGAGTGGCAGTATTTATTGTGGTCTTATATTTGGGTCAAATAGGGGTCAATTTGAGAACTATAAGTATTCTATAGGAATGCTTGAAACCAGATTTGCCCAGTCAGCTGGGGCTGTAGAATACAGCAACTGCACCTCTGCTGAAGGGTAAGATCCCCCCCCACAACGAGTGTCCTGGATATGACACTAAACAATCTGATGGTGAGGTTCCAGTGATGCTGGAGCTTTGGGAAATGTGGAGTACCCCTTTATTGCCATTACTCCCAGGTCCACTCTGGCCCGGACTTGTAGCACCTGATATGGGTCCTATCTATGGGTTAAATAGAACTAACGGCATACTTATGTTAAACTGAATTGTTTGATTAAACTGAAAAGCTTGAAATAGAAATGTTCTTGACAATTAAACTGAACTTACATTTAAACTGTGTGCTTATGCTAAACTGAATTATTTGAAATTGAACTGTTTTTGACATTGAAACTGTACTCATAATTAACTGAATTGTTATATATAACTGCTTGAATAAACTGAATAGTTTGAAATAGAAATGTTTTTGACAAACTGTGTACTCATGCTAAACTGAATTGTTTTGAATAGAACTGATTATTTACATAAAAATGGATTTGGCTTTAAATAACCTACACAGGTTGATATGCCATAAAACCAAACCAAACAAAACTAAACTTGAAACCATATATATGCAAACAAATAACTGTTATTATTAAATATTTACTCACAACCATACAATATAATTATAAGTATTAGATAGAAATACTTGATACCATATAATGGTGTGCAAATTATTAGTGTTAGATAGAAATACTTCATACTATATAACTGTGTGCAAACAAATGATTAATCTTTTGACAAATAAAAATTAGGGTGAGTAAAAAAAAATGTGCTTCATTGGTGGAGTTTAGAATATATCATCTGCATCCTATGCAAGGGCAAATCTCCCCTTCAAAAGGGATACCCAGTGTCGAACAGTAAACAGCATTTGGTGGTGAGGCTCCTATTCAGGATCTCTAAGGAGTGTAGAGTACTCCTTGTCCCAGATCTCCTCTAACACTGTGATAGTAACTGTAAGGTTCCCATCTATTGATCAAATAGTTTTTATTTAAATTATTAGTATTGGAATACTTAAAACTATATAGTTGTGTATATACAGATGATTATTATTCAGTGGGAATCAAGAAAGAAAGAATAATATTGATGTTACATTTCTATACACTGGTTTCACAAAAAGGAATATACGGACTGTTTCTATGGATAAAAGAATCAGTGTTTCTTTTATAAAACATCAGCACCCCACCTCACCAGTAGAGAAAGGTTTCACTTGAGCATCAAATTAATTCACTGTTTCTTTTACATCTCAAACACAATTAATAAACTTTTCACATTTAACAAAAGACTTTTAAATACCACATGTTGAATACTAAAAATGGGAAGCAATCAATTATTTCCCTTTAAACTTGTTTATCATTCTGAGAATTCATTTTTTTATTTATTGCGGACTTTTTCATCTTGGTAGTTTTTTTCGTTGTTTCTTCTCACTACGTTTTGGCCAAATTTCACCTCTGGCCTTCTTCAGGTGATTAACCGCAACCTTGAATAGGAATGCTGAGTCTTGTAACCGTATCCCCAGTAATTACAGCCTTCCATAGTTGTTGTCTATCGCACCATGTTTTTTTTGACCAAATAAACCTCTGGCCAGCTTGGGTAGGAATTGAAACCGCTATCTTCTGACAATGCTCACCTGGAACTGTAGAGACTCAACGCTTCTATCCGCTGCACCACGGACCCCGAAGGGCGATCAAGATTGGATTTTTTTGGTCTTATAAATCCAATTATTTGTTCTCCTTATCTGGTCTTCAATAGTCGGGTCCGTACAGAATTTGTAATTGTCTTTATTGGGAATCCTTTTGAGATGAGGCTTCTTAATCTGAGAATTAATTTTTTTATTTATTGCGGACTTTTTGTCCTCATTTTGGTAGTTTTTTTTGTTGTTTCTTCTCGCTACGTTTCAACCAAATTTCACCTCTGGTCTTCTTCAGGTGTTTCTTCTTGTAGTGAGAAGAAACAACAAAAAAACTACCAAGATGAGGACAAAAAGTCCACAATAAATAAAAAGATTAATTCTCAGATTCAGAAGCTTCATCTCAAAAGGATTCCCAATAAAGACAATTGCTTATCATTATTATTATTATTATTACTCCTTGAGAGTTTTTCACATCAGCATTAGCTGATGGCCTATCACTGTAGTTTGAGTGACAGCAGGACTCTTCTCAGTATTCTGACCATTCTCAATAATGTTTTAGTTTGGATGGTCTCCACTCATCCAGTTATTTCTAAGTCCTCCAATCCTTTGGTGACTGTACCAAGAGCACCAATTACATTTGGTATAAATTTTACTTTCATGTTACACGGTTTCTTCAATTCCCTAGCAAGGTCGAGGTATTTATCCTTCTTTTCATTTTTCAGTTTTACTCTGTGGTTAGCAGGGAGAGCAAAGTCCACAATTTTGCAAGTTCTCCTTTTTTTTTTTCTTTTTTTTTTTGTTGATTATTATAAGGTCTGATCGTCTGGCCGAGATTAAGTGATCTGTTTGGATGTCAAAACCCCTGGGGAGTTTGTGTATATCATTCTCCAGGACTGATGTTGAATTGTGCATATATGATTTGTTCATGTGGTCAAATTTAAATTTCTTGCACAATTCCCAGTGGATCATTTTGCTCACCCAGTCGTGTCTAGTCTGATACTGTTTCTGTGCTAACTTGCTCCATTTGCTTATGTGATTGATCATTTCACCTCTATTACCACATAACCTACATTTGCTGTTTTGTTGTGTCTTATCTATTCTTACTTTAATATGATTGGTTTCTATGGCATTGTTTTGTGCTGCTATTAGGAGAGATTCAGTTACTCTCATAAGGTTTCCTTTTCTTAGCCATGTCCAGGTTTTCTCATATGAGATGTTGCTTATTAGCCATTTAAAATACCCATAGAATTGTTTTTCTTCACATTTTTGTTTTCTAGTTATTGTCATTCTGTTGGTCTTCATGTTGTCAGTATTGTTTCTGGTGGCTGTAATCAGTCTTTTTCAGCGCTTTTCTATGTAGCCTTTGAGTCGTTGTGTTGATGCCTCAATGCTGTCTTCAATGTTGGCAAGTCCTCTTCTTTCCTCCTTTCTTGATACATATAGTCTGTCAACAACATCTCTGGGATATTACTATTATTATTATTATTATTATTATTATTATTGACTGAGTTGATTGAATGGGAAATGCAAGTCTACTTCTTTCCTAAAAGTGAAAGCTCTCAGGCTGAGTTGGTTAGGAGGTAAGGTTTGTCATCTAGGAATCAGTGGGCGACTATTTTTAAAACTATATTAATATGAAAAAGCCCAAGGCTGTTTTTTTTTTTTATCCAATAAAAAGATTGAGGTCTGGGTTGGTATTGGAGATTAAGTGCATTTTGTAAGGAAGTGAAGATTTCTTTCTTCTTTTTTTTTTTTTTTTTTTTTTTTTTTTTTTTAAGAACTATAATTTATCTGGGGGCAAAGACCCCATCATCATTAGAAGACACAGAAAAAAAAAATTATATGTGTAGAAATGAAAAATAGATTATTTATGCTTCAATGGTCCAATTTTGGAATTAGAGTGCTGCAAAGAATAAAATTCTAACAGTAACAATATAACAGTTTATCCAAAATCAAGCTTGGGCCATTTTTAATCAGAAAAATACTGATAACAGGAATTGCAAAAATATAACAATGAAGTATCACGAGAAATTTTTTAAAAAATAGGAAAATTTTAAGATAATAATGATTATTTTATCATTATTATTTCTTTTATTTCAAAAATTGAGCAAAAGTAATTATAAAGTCATAAAAAATAATGTTTTTAATTGCATCAATCAAAATTATAGTTCTCATAATTATAAGTATTATTATTATTTTATTACTTGTATTTTATTTTGATTGTCAGATAGAATGTAAGTCCAGCTATCTGAAAGCATTTTAGTGCTATGACCAATATATATATATATATATATATATATAGGCTCTTTATTCAACTGTTTCCGAGTTTTTCACTCTGGTTTTAACTAAGTGACAGCAAGTATTCTTCTCTCTCCAAGACTCTTCTAAGTATTCTAACTGCTTTCAACTGTGCTGTGTTCTGAATAGTTTTGATTCTTCAGATCTTCAGGTCTTTTAAGAGCCATTCCAAGAGCTCCAACCACAACTGGTATCACTGTCACCTTCATATTCCACAACTTTTGCAGTTCTCAGGCAAGGTTCAGGTATTTGTCAATCATTTTGCTTTCTTTTATTTTCCATTAACTGTAAAATCTATGAGATGACAAGTTTTTTTTCCATACAACTTTTCTCCAGGTCTCAACATCATTCCAATATATATATATATATATATATATATATATATATATATATATATATATATATATATAATACACAAAAACACTACATCTAATCCTCTAGTCAGGATTTGGTGATCAGTTGGTATCTCCAAGTTACGGATGATTTTATGTCTCGTTTTTTTAGAACAGATTCCTATTTGTGTCTATACCATTTGTGAGAATGGCAAAACTTTAGACTCTTGCACAATTCCCAGTGTACCATCTTTTCCAAACTGTAATGCCTATGCTCTTATTTCTTTTGTGCCAGTTTGATGCATTGACTTATTATGTTGTTAACTGTTGATTTTTTTATCACCACATAACCTAAACTTGCAATTATTCTGTGAATTATCAATTTTTGCTTTGACATAATGAGTTCTTATGGTATCATTTTCTACTGCTATTAATGAGATTCATTTTTTCTTTTCAACTTTCTACTTATTCACCATGTCCAAGTCATTTCATGTGTAATTTCTTTAGTTTGTTGTTTGAAGAATCCATTCTGATATTTTTTCTTCTGATTTTTCTTTTTTAAATGTATTATTAATATTATTATCAAGTTTTTCACACCAGCTTTAGCTGGTAAACTTTCACAGGAGTCTGAGCAACTCCAAATTTTCTCAAGTCTCCAGGACTCTTCACAGCATTCAGCCAATCTTAACAATGCTGTGGTCTCAATTCTTCATCTGATTTCTAATCACTTCAGTCTTTTTTCAAACCTTTGAGGACTGTTCCAAGTTCACTACTTACCACTGGTATCACAGTCATCCCCATGTTTTGCTGCTTTTTAAGCTCCCTGGAAAGATCCTACTATTTGTTTATCATTTTTTTATTTTTTTATTTTCACTCTGTGGTTTGCTGAAATGGAAAAATCCATTTAATGGCAATTTTTTTTCTTGTTAATCAACACTGTCGGGTTTTATGACTGGGATTTATTGATTCATTGATATTTTTAAATATTTTCAAAATTCCAGAGAATTTTATGTGTCTCATTCACTAGGAAAGATTCTCATTTACACATATTTTATTTGGTAGTATGGTCAAATTTTGACTTCTTGCACACTTCCCAATTGATCACCTTTCCCACCCACTTATTTCTAGTCTTATACTATTTTTTTTACTTGTTTGCAGCATTTGCTTATTATGTGATTATTATTCATATCATCAATTTCCACTTTTGTATAATTGGTCTTTACATCACTATTTTGTTCTGCCATTAGTA